>JAKTUW010000018.1:0-138950 GCA_030556915.1 Wickerhamiella qilinensis
CGGCCCCGCGGGGTGGCCGGGGTGGCCGTACGCCTTGTGATCTTGCGGGCGGCCTGGCGAGCTGGGCGGCCGCGGACCCGGTGGCCCACTATGGCTGTGGCTGTGGCCGTGGCTGTGGCTGCTGTGCACGCTGCTGGGCCTGCTGCCGGGCCGCGCAGGCAGCGGCGCCGGCTGCAGGTGAGCGGAGCTCATCGGCCGCTGCGGCCGCGGCGGGTGCTGTGGAGGGCGCTGCGGCAGCTGGGGCGCCGGCTGCGGACCAGCCGGCTGCGCATACGGGTTGGGCGCGTAGTTCGTCTCAAGCGTCACCGAGCCGTCCGGCGCCGTCAGCGAGTACGGCGGCGGCTGATCCGCGGGCGGCTCGTCCTCAGCGGCGGGCGCGGCGGATGCGGCGGGCGGCGTGCGGCGGCCCGACGGCATGCGAGTCACGCGCCAACGGCCAAAATACTAGCAATGTCCCGGAGACCCGTGCGCGCAGCTGGAAAGTACGGTCGGGTCGGGCTGCTGGCTGGGCTCAGAATGCTCGGAAGCCGGGGGAGGCCAAGGCTGGGTGAGACCATCCATGTCCCGGCCCCAGCCGAGCCCAGCCCCGAGGCCCCGGCGGGTAAGGGCCGCGGCCGTGATCGCGACGTGGCTTGGCTTGGCTTGGCTTGGCTTGGCGACAGGCCTGCAGGCGCTCGCTGGCGGGGGAAGAGAGCCTGCAATCGCATATTTTCGTAATGACTTTCGCCCAGTTCAAGTTAAAATATAGTACGGGTGTCTTTGGTGCATCTAGTGTCTGTCTGCCCACTTAGCTATGGGACAGGCGCTACATTTGCAGAAGGTGGTAGGTTACTGGGCCTGCAGCGCGGCTGCCAGCTCTGCAAACGACGCCCTGCCACCGGCCAGCGCCTGCGCCAGCTGCTCCGTCGTCTGCTCGGACGGCCGCACGAGCCACGCGCC
The DNA here is from genome assembly GCA_030556915.1 of Wickerhamiella qilinensis. Lineage (NCBI taxonomy): Eukaryota > Fungi > Ascomycota > Dipodascomycetes > Dipodascales > Trichomonascaceae > Wickerhamiella > Wickerhamiella qilinensis. The sequence goes on from JAKTUW010000018.1 coordinate 940, forward strand.
GTCGCTGGTCACCATGCCACCGCGGAGGTCGGCTGCAATCTCGCGGTCACCGTCCCTGAGCTCGGCGCGCCCGTAGCGCACCAGGGCGGCTTCGATCTCGGCCCGGCGGGCCGCCCGGCGCTTCTGCTCCGCCTGCTCGGCATCGAGCTTGCGCTCACGCGCTTCGGCCAGCGCCTGCCGTGCAGCCTCGATGCGGCCCTGGCGCTCCTCGGCCAGCTCGGCCTCAATGTCGCCAAACAGCTCGTCCGCCGCCTGCTGCTCCGCCTTGCGCGCCGCGGCCTGCTCGCGCACAAACTCAAAGTAGGCCCGGCGCTGCTCTCGCCGCGCCAGCGACTTGGCCTTTTTTGTGCCTACGTTCTCGCGCGTCTTCCACCGCGCCGGGGCAGCGGCCCCGCCTTCGTTCTGGTGCTGCCCTTCCATCTGCTGCTGCTGGCGCGCCCGCAGGGCCTCAGCCGCCCGGTCGCCACCGTCACGGCCACCGTCGCCGTCGCCAGGTATATGGGCGTTGCCGTTGCCATTGCCGTTGCCGTTGCCGTTCCGGAGATCGTCGTCCAGCTCCATCACGTCGTCAATGCCCTGTCTGAGAGGGTCGTCCTCGTCGTCGACTTCTTCGTCCTCGCCGTCCTCGCCGTCAAGCTCGCCAGCGGCTTCTTGCTCTTGCAGCTCGCGCACCACGCGCTGCAGCCGCTCGATCCGCTCATTTTCCGTCTGGGCCGTGGCGCGCGCCGAAGCAGGCTTGGGCCCGAGCCGCCGAAAGAGGTAGAACCCGGCGGCCACGGTGCCGGCAAAAAGACCTACATTCAGCCACCAGGGCGCCATTGTAAATCTATTGCAAAGTACCGCAGGAATTTTGCCCAAACGCTGGTCGCAAGTCTCAAGCGGACGTGCACACTTCACCACTTAGCGAGCCCAGAGTGCGTAGGCGGATCCAAACGTCAGCAAGGTGGGAGGGGCCGGGCGAGGGGGCTTTCTCGGCGGAGGGAGGGAGCGATGAGAGCGTGCGACTCGAAATTTGTAGCCAGGGTTTGGCTAATGAACGTAAATTATAGGAAGAGCAAAAGCAACATCAAAAGCAACATCAAAAGCAAAAGCGTCTGCAAGAGTCTCGATATTCATTGGTTTCGGCATTCTGTTGGCCAATTTCTGTCAGGTGTGCCCTGACCTTCCGTCATGCCGCTACCAACTGTAACCAGCGCCTGCCACCCACAGACAGGCCCTCCAGACTCGCCGGCCCCAAACCCCTGCTTGGGTGCTCCCGGCCCCGCACGGCCAGATCACTGGCAGCCCAGCGGGCCTCCAACCATGTCATGCACGGGGCCTCGCGGCTGAACCTCCCAACGCGACCAGACACCACCTTCATCTGGATTATTGTGTTTCGCGTGTTGCTATGTCGCTCCCCGACAATCATGCCGCAAGCATTGATTCCATCGTCACGCGCCTCCTCATGTACACCAAGGACCTGCTGGAGACGCTGACGCAGTGGTCGCTCCTGCAGTCGACCGAGGAGGACGTGTCCGATGTCTATGTCAAGCTGGGAAATGAGTTCAACCTGGCGTGTCGCTCGTTTGTCGCCGCAGGGATCGAGGTCGCCGACCTGGGCGACGTTCCCGCCGCGCTGCGCAGCATTCTCGAGCGCGCCCTTGCTGAGGACGCCGCAGAAGAGAACCTGGGGAAATACATGCCGCACATCCGCGAAATAATTGTCACACTTCTACGCCAGCTTAAGCATAAGCAGGCATTGGCGCGGCAGAGCAGCCGCAAAACCTCGCAGCCGTCAAACGGGCAGGGCCCGCCTCTTCCAGGCTCGAACGCGCCTCCGCCTGGACAGCCAAACGGGCAACCTACCGGTGCGAACGACCTGGATCAGGCGCCGCGGATGCCTACCTCTGGCGCGCTGCCGCAAGGGAAACCAACGTCCTCCGGCGGCGCTGTGTATGGCGGGCCCGGTCCGGCCGCAAGCTCAGGCACGCCCGGATATGGCCACTCGCCATCTGGATCTGCGTCCAGCGCCAACTCGGGTCCGCCTCCTCGGCCACCGCCACCAAATGTCACCATCAGCGCTGCCCCGCACTCTCGTAAGAGCTCGACGTCGTCCGCCATCTCCAACGCTGGTTCTACCGGCTCGCAGGTGTCGCCGAACCGTCCGCATGGTACTTCTACCGGGCCGGTTCCCGCCGCCCATGGGCGCATGAAGGGCGGAGTGCCTGTGTATCCCGGGCACGGCTCACACCAGCATCCTGCCCCAGTACAAGGGCCGAATGCTTCCTCCAACGACACGCTGGCGGTGTTGCAGCGCAGCGAGGCTCTGGAGAGACGGGCCTCGAAGCGCTTTTCCGCCTATCATATGAGTAAGATCATGAATGGTGCGCCTCTGGAGACAACCCTGTTGCCAACAAAGTCTTCGCACACCTCGTTTCCCGCAGAGTATACTTCAACGTCCGTCGTGGACGACAGGTCCCGGGCTTCCTCCAAGCCGCTCAACAGGTCTACAACTTTGAGCGCTGTTCCCGAATCTAAAGCCCTTCCCGGCGCTGGCGCTGGCGCACGCTCCACAGCTTCTGCAGGGTCTCCTCGAGGACAGGCACCCGTTTTCGGCGGTCTGCCCGCCTCTGCAGGTGCCCCGCAGCGATCACTCACACAGCACCCAACTCCAAACAACCAGTTGCCGCCGTTGCCAAAGCATAATGCGCCTTTGGCTCCTCCCGATTCAAGCGGACGTCCGCCCACTGCACCTCCGCTACCAGACTCTCAGTCACCGCAAAATTTACCCCGAGGTCAGCGTTCTTTGGCTAATCCATTTGGTCACTCATCAAAGGAGGGCCCTTCAGCTGATACGGCTTCTCTGTCTGGTAAGTCTCTTGCTGGTGAGGGTGGCGCTGCTTCGGAGCTAGGCTCCGGGACAAGCATTGGCCCAGAAGAGAATAATCCTGAGACGAACGCTGCACCTGCGCAACTCACAGTCTTCTTCAGAATAGGGCAGCGCGTTCGTAAGGGCTTCTTAGAGCCACCGGCGACAATGGCAGCAATCCGCTTGCAGTTTGTCGATCGCTTTGGGTATACCCCACCTGCTGGGCAGGTCTTCCCAGAAATGCGTTTGCAAGACTCAAATAATGGTATTGATTATGAGCTCACAGAAGCTTCAATTCGGGATGTCCAGGAGGGTACCCTCATCACTCTCATGGCTAAGAGTGAGGAGGAGAACTCTCTGGATCGGCAGGTCAAGGCGCTTAATGAGAAGATGGAACAAATCATAGCAAGGCTGGATGGCGGCGGTCGCGTCGGAAGCCCTAGCGTAGGCAGTGGTTCGAATTTTGGATCTGCATCGGGACACAGCCACACAAATATCACCAAGGCAGTCGGTTCGCCTGCTATCACGGGGCGCGGAGGTATTGCTGGTGGCCCAGGTCGGCGGCCCAGCACGCCCTCGAGTGCAGCAGTTGCTCCTACCGCCCGCTTACCGCCGGAGTCGGTAGAGCAGTTTCGACAAGAGATTGCAGTTATCCGTCAGATCAGTACAAAGGCTATTACTGCTGCCAAGGAAGAGATCGATGCCTTGAAAGACAAGGTATCTGTTCTGCTTAGCTCTGGTGCAGGCACCGGCCGTGGATTCATGTTGGCTTCCCATAAAAAGCTCAAGGAGGATTCTAACCACCTGCTAACTTGGATAGATGATTTGCAGGATCTTGTCGAATCTCAGCGCCGCGATGTTGCGTCTCGCGGTGTCCGCCTTTCGCCAAAGCAACTCGATGGAGTCAACCGCCAGATTGTGCGCGCTCAGCAAGAGATTTACGAGCATGAGGCATATATCAAGCGTGAGAAGCCTACCTGGACTCGGACATGGGAGGCTGAGCTTAATACTGTTGTCGAAGAGCAACAGTTTTTCCATTTACAAGAACAGCTTGTCAAGGATATGTACGCGGATATCCAGGGCACCAAAGAGACCTTTGGTCTCGTGGAGCAGTGCTCCGTCGAACTGTCGAGGAGCGATATCAGGCGAAACCCAACGTTTCCACCTCCTCTTGAGGATTCCGATCCTGTAACGGCGCGTTCCGCTGTGCTGGGAGAAGTCCAGGCCTTGCGGCCCAACCATGAGCAGCGTGTAGAGGCTATTGAAAGGGCTGAACGGCTCAGAAAGCGCGAGTTAGAGATGCGCACGGCTGAATTCGACCAAGAGCTCGGTGATTTCGTAGGCGAGAGTAAGCTCAAACAATCGGGTGGGGTTGAAGAGGTCGAGCGGCGCCGGCGCGAAAGAGAGGCTGCTGCAAAGGAGGAGCAGATGCGCACAGATGCTGAGGCACAGGAGCAAAGGCAGCTAATGAAAGAGCAGCGCCGTAAAGAGCGTGAAGCAGAAAAGGGGACTGACGCTGCGTCCGCACATACAGAACCGCCAGACGGCGTCCGTGGCGAAATATGAGCCTGGCTTTGGTCCGCCATCCACTGATTTATTATTTAATGTATGTTTCATTAAGTTAGGACCGTACGGTTTAGATCGACGGATCTGTCGATTCTCGGTTGCCACGGTCAATTATGCGGGCGCACTAATATGGCACGGAGTGCAGCTGCAGCTGCCACGCCCGCATATATACACATATCCGCATTCAAAGGCATGTACTTGACCAGATATAGAGACAGTAAAGTCAAATTATAGCAATGCATCAGGCACACAGTACCGTCGGGCCCACGCCAGAAATTGAAAGCGCTCAGGCGAATGAAGATGAGCTGCAACAGCAGCTGATGCGGATTGATAGCGAGCTTGTTTTGGTTTTACAGGAAATAGACCGCAACCTCTCCAGTGCAAACTTGACCCTGTCTCGCCGCGCGATACCCGCGCTCATTGCGTATATTGAGCAGATTAAACGCGTGCAAGCGAACCTAGACCCGCTTGGCAAGCTAGCGCAGAGCAACAGCTTGGCAGTATCGGCCGGGACGCCGGCCAGAATCAGGGCTCTCAATTCATCGGAGACATCGTCCGATAGCACGTCGCATACCGGGTCGTGCGCCACGAACTCGTTGCGAGTGCCGCTGCCGCGGCTGCTTGCTGATAACGGACTAAGCGAGACTGGGGTCCCGGTCGGGCGCGAGGAGGTCGACGAAGCCGAGCATAGCATAGAAGACGTGATGCCAGAGCTCCTCACCGTGCAGCACTCCGCGAATTTCCATGCCGACAACACCTCGTTGACTTAGGGTGATCACTCGTTCGAGAAATCAAAGCTCAAATGCTCAATGGGTTGTATTGCGACAGCACAGCAGAATTTCACTCTTCTCGGAGCTTCTTTTTCCATGCTGCGGTGCAATCTCTGTATGCCTCGAAATACACCTTGCAGGCCTTGCGATCATAGTTGTTTCTCTCCAAGCAGTTCATGCTCATCTTGGACGCCTCAGCGCATGGGTCGTGGAACTTGGATTGCTGCTTCTGCTTGAATGCCTGCAGGCTCTCCTTTGATGTGGGTTCATCCGGATACAGCTTGATTTTCCCGTCCTTTGTGAAATCCACCTTTTTGGGGTCTCTTTCGACCACCATGCCTCAGGGCCGTTACTGGGATCCAATAACTATGAGTAAGGAAAGGGTGGTGATGATGGGCTGGACGACGTGCCGGCGAAGCACGTTCGCTAGATCCATCAAACTCTCCAGTCATTAGTCCCAGTTCTATCTAACAAAAGCGCCCCAGCCCAGTATATTAATACCCTTCCATTATCATAATTTACATGACCCTGATACGCAGGAGCTATACCATCTAGCTAGCTCCTACTCATAACAGATGTAACACACGCGATAGATATATAACCGGTAAGGGCAAGGGCGCGTGTAATTGTGCGCGCGATAAGCTGGGAGATAGCATTGGTGGTGACTGCTCAAAAAAAATTAAAACCCTCCGCTTTATCTGTCTGAACCCGGATTCTGGGCCGCTTGACTATGACAGATTCGAATAGTCTAGGTGCTCTTCCCGATCAGTGCTCGCGCTGCGGCAAGCTCTCCGAAACCCGCACGCGCGGAGAAAGTTTTTGCCAGGCCTGTTTCATCGACTTTGTTAATATTCGTTTCCGCAAACACATGGATAGGTACCGGGTCAATTACCTGGTGCCGGATATTCCAAAGCTTCTGGTAGCTGTCTCTTTTGGGTCGGGCTCGCTTGCCCTTGTTGCGCTTCTCCGGTCACTGCTGGATCATCAGAAAAACAACCACGGGGGCAGGATTGGCTACACCGTCGAGTGTGTATACATCGGAGACGATGAACCCACATGGCCCGAGCAGTTCAAGGATATCCCTCTCCGGCGGATCTCACAACGACGGGCGTACGCCAACATTGCCCGGATCGATGGTCAGGGGCTGAGCGACGAGAGTCTTGCCGGGCTATCGCGATCTTCGAAACAAGACCTGGACGCCCAACTAAGGCGGCAGCTCCTGGGGGATCTCAGAGATGCGCTAAATGCGGACAAAGTCATATACGGGTTTTCAATGACGCGGCTCTCCGAACTTGTTGTGGCAGAGACGGTCAAAGGTAGAGGGGCCGCGCTCCCGGAGATCATCAATCCAAAATCTGGCATGCTCTACCCGCTGAGAGACCTCTTGCCAGTGGAGCTTAATACTTATCTAAACTTTCTCAAGCTATCCCCGTTCGTCAAAGCGGGCGCGATGGCCCCAAGAGTGACGAGGTTACAGAGCATCGATGAGATCGTACGTGGTTACTTTGCTGGGGTGCAGAGTGAGTTCCCTGCTGTCGTGTCAACCGTGGCCAAAACGGCCTCAAAGCTGGCTCAGAAGCCGGAAGACTGCAGTATATGCATGGATGGTGCAGGTGTTTGCTACGCGTGCGAAATTATGCTCTATTCCCGGGATGGGCCTAAGCGGTTCGAGCGGGGGACCCTGGACGCTACGCTCGCCGAGTTCGAACTTTGAGCGCCCACCATATTTATTATCCAGGTGAATGTGAACATGGTATCCATTATTTTTATTATATTTTTTTGTTCTATAGTACACGCATAACGAATAATCAGCCTAAGGTTTAATACTCTCGAGCCGGTATAAAGCTGTACCTATCTGTAAGAGGAAGGTGGTTCAAGCATCATTCTTAAGGCTCAATTGAGCGATTTGCATGCCGTTAAAGAAAACTACGTTCACACAACCTGTCGTGCACAGACCACGACATCCTGCGAGAGCCTGAGCCAGCTCTTACAGAGCGCGGTCACCAGCACAGCGAGCTTGGTGCACGCTACGCTTACCTAAACCGGCTATCGGCGCGTGGATCACTAAGTGTCAAAAAGTGTGGGGTAACCTAGCGAGACTTTCTAGATTCGTACATCTCAGATCAGGGTACCAATACATGCAGCGACTCTTTGCTCGACAAGCGCTGCGGGTCCTGCCAAGGGGCTGCCCAAGCGCCGCTCGGTATGTAGGCTACACTGCCCGGTCGCAGACCGAGCAGATGCAGGTACTGCCGACCGCCGTGGACGCGCACTCGCCCGGGTTTGTCGAAAAGCTCGAGGCCTACCGGCGGCTTGAGCAGCCAATTGCGCAGCTCCATGAGCGTGCAGTGTCCAACGACACGATTCCGGCGAAGGTCCGCGACCGGCACCTCGGACGCGGCAAGCTGCTGCCCCGCGATCGCATTGCGCTGCTCACGGACCCGGGCACGCAGTTTCTTGAGTTTTCACCTTTAGCGGGTCACAAGATGTACGGCGACGACGATGTGCGCTCCGGAGGCATCATCACGGGCGTAGGCGTCGTAAATGGCGTGCGCTGTGTCATCGTGGCCAACGACTCCACGGTCAAGGGCGGCACCTACTACCCGATCACGGTGCGCAAGCACTTGCGGGCCCAAGAGATTGCCCTCAACAATCGCCTACCGTGCCTGTATCTGGCAGATAGCGGCGGCGCCAACCTCCCCCACCAGAAGGACGTGTTCCCGGCCCACAACCATTTTGGACGCATCTTCTACCAGCAGTCGACCATGAGCTCGCGGGGCATTCCGCAGCTGGCCCTTGTCCTGGGCCCCTGCACGGCGGGTGGGGCGTACGTGCCGGCCATGAGCGACGAGGCCATCATTGTCAAGGGCACGGGCCACATTTTCTTGGCTGGTCCGCCCCTGGTCAAGGCTGCTACTGGCGAGGTGATCTCGGCCGAAGAGCTGGGCGGCGGCGACGTGCACGCTCGTATCAGCGGCGTCGTAGACTATCTGGTTGAATCAGAACAGGAGGGTATTGCCAAGCTGCGCGAACTCGTTGGTGACCTTGGCGAGCGCGTGGGTGATACCCCGGCCGTTGTTGCCCCTGCAGTCTCAGGAGCCGTGGAGTCCGCGGAGGCCGCCCTATATGAAGAACCGCTCTACCCTGCGACTGAAATCGGCGGTATCATCGGAGACAATCTGCGCGTGGCGTATGACGTACGGGAAATCATTGCCCGGCTTGTGGATGGTTCACGCTTCCGCGAGTTTAAAAAGCTTTACGGCACCACCTTGGTAACGGGCTGGGCGACAATCCATGGGCACAAAGTGGGCATTCTTGCTAACCAGGGCCCGCTTTTCTCGGAATCGGCACTTAAGGGTGCTCACTTTATCGAGCTCTGCTCCCAGCGTGGTATCCCGCTGGTGTTTTTGCAAAACATCTCCGGGTTCATGGTCGGCTCGGACGCCGAGAAGGGCGGCATCGCCAAGAATGGGGCCAAGCTTGTGACCGCGGTGGTGGGTGCTAATGTCAACAAATACACAGTAATTATCGGCGGCTCTTACGGCGCAGGCAACTACGGCATGTGCGGCCGGGCATACGAGCCCCAGTTTCTGTGGTCGTGGCCAAACTCACGCACAGCCGTCATGGGCTCCGAGCAGCTGGCCTCGGTTATGGAGCAAGTCGGCAAGGGCGGCGAGGAGAGCACCAAACGGCTCCGCGACCAGATCGACCATGAAAGCGAGGCCATCTTCGGGTCTGCGCGCATCTGGGACGATGGCATCATTCGGCCCGAGGACACGCGCAGCGTGCTAGGCCAAGCGCTCGAGATGGGCGTTAAGGGACCCGAACGCGGCTTCGGCGTGTTCCGCATGTAGGAGCTCGACAGAGGCGGAGGTACATAGCACATAACACAGAGCATATGGCATTAATCGTCGAAGTCTTGTCGCATGGCTCGTTGACCGCCGGAACCCAACGACCAGCCAGCGTACAACGGCAGCAGCAGAGCCAGATTCGCCCGCTGCGGCGTGTGGCGGCTGAGCTAGGGAGGGGCTCACCCGACCCGACTCGTGTTCAGGCGCGATATGGAGAATAATGATTAATGCTAAAGAACGCTGTCAAAGAATGAGAATTCAATAATTAAGGGGGTATCGGGTCCGCGCAGGCACGGGGTGTGGTGGGCGTCCGGCGCCCTGGCCACGCTCATCACATCACAAGGCACTTGCCGCTCTTTTTCGTCACGGTTGGAATGTCGGGCGCCTCTGACAAGTTGAGGCGCTCGCTATCTTCACGCGGCAGGTTACCTGCTGGCCGTCCAGCCGCAGCCAGCGTCGAATTGCTCGTCAGCTTGGCCATTGCCTGCTCTTGGGGGTGGGCACGAGGGCCAGAACCAAACATGTTCTCTTTGTTCTCCACATCTTCGGGATCCTCTCTTGTGCTGGGTACGTTTAGTCCGAAAAATTGTGACGCGCGCTGCCGTAGCTCCTTTCCAGGACGCAGGCTCGCAACGGATACTAGACGGCGGATGCTCTTTTTCTCTTTGAGTCGTGCCAGTGACTGCTTCATGCGCAGCTTGGGCCCGCCGCTGCCAACTTGGCCGTGACCTTTGGAGTACCTTGACTCGTTATCGAGGCTGCTGAAGATGCTCGAGTTGCGGAGCGACGATCCCAGCGCCGAGCCAATGGCCGAGTCGCGGCGCACTAATGTACGCACAAGGCTGACGAAAATCTCGTCGATATTAATGTAATCCTTTGCACTTGACTCATAAAAGGGCACGCCGCCCCACGCGCCAGCAAGAGCTTTCGCGTCAGCGTAGGTGACTTCGCGCGACGACGCGGCAAGGTCCCGCTTGTTGCCCACAAGAACAACAGGCACGTTGGTGTTGTCCTTGATACGAGCTACCTGATCATGCAGGGCGCGCAGCTCCTGGAACGACTGCTTGGAGGTAACCGAGTAGGTCAATATGAAGCCCTCGGCGTTTCGAATGTAGAGTTCGCGCATCGCTGTAAACTGCTCGATGCCTGCAGTGTCAAGGATCTCTAGAGAGTATGTGCGCCCGTCCACCAGTGTTTGTTTGCGATACGAGTCTTCGATTGTCGGGTCATAGTGCTCGAGAAACACGCCCTGGACATACTGAGCCGTGATAGCGGATTTACCTACGCCGCCCGCGCCCAGGACCACAAGATTGTAGTCTCTCATAGTCCTTGGAAGGTCTTTCTTGCCTGTAGCAATTCGGGTTTGGAGATGCCTTTTTTTTTTGAGGTTCAGCAAGGAAGAAGACACTCAAAGTACGCGAGAAGTACTAGTACGTGTCTCAGTAATAAAGGAGAGGATGCTAACTGCAGATTCACCCGAGGTACCTGAAACACTGGACGCGACTTTTCGGTGTCTCACTTGCGCTTTTAGCACTCTGTTGTGTTAGGAGACAGGCGGCAGTCCTCCAGCGGACCCCGCTTATGTCAAGGCCATTTTCCACCTGCGGCGTGGGCGAGATATGCAGCAAATGGGACGAAGACGCGTCGCACGTAAACAACTGGCGGGAGGAAGCCGCGAAGGGGAGGTGGAGGGGGGAGGGCCCAACAGGGAGCGAGTAGGCCAGTGCGCCAAACATTTACAGGATACAAAGAGGCAGTTGAGATCTTGCTGTCCTTGCTGCGTATTACCAACATGGTTGCCATACTCACTTGATCTGATTATTCAAAGCGGTCCCCCCTACCTTCCCTGGGAAGCCCAGCGCGAGCGGAATACGCAGCACGCCGCAACGGCGGTGTCGAACTCTGCTGGGCTGCAGGCCAACGCTGACCTGCATATGCCTGCAGTACAGTTATTCAAGCTGGGCGGGTGCCTCGTAGCTGTCTTACCCGAACAGTAATAAACGGTGGCCCTTTTGAACCAGTTTGATTTGGTTCATCTACACCTAATTTTGCATGAATATAAAAGAATCTGGAGCTTACGGACTAACTGGCCAGGAGTACGACGATGCTTATCCGCACCATCCAACGGGCCTGCGAACTGGGCACAAACCCCTGCCCCTAAGTAAACACAGTTGGTTATCGTGCGGCAGCTTGGCAAGAGGAAGGTAGAGAGACGAGCAGAAACTCCGTGGCATAGGTTCTCGGTGTCACCTTGCGCAGATGGCCACCGAAGGTTTCTCCAGGGTAAGAAAATGATCACGGTGTACGACCAGACGCACTGGCCCAATCGCGAACCCCCGTTAACGACCATACATGCAATAGAGACATACTAGCGCTTAGGAGCCTTGAAAGTTTCGCTCATTCTGCTGCTGTGTCGGCCAGGTTTACACGCACACTATCCGCTGTTTCTGGAAGGCCGCCTCAGCATGGTATGCTCTTAGTGGTGCCTCACCCTAACCTAGCTATCGGGGTGCGTCAGTAAGGTTAAGCGAGGTGCGCGCCGTGAACAGGTATGAACACCCGCAGGTATGTGTAATAATAAACCGTCAGATATTCAGTAATATATCACACAAAATAAATATACAGAAAATGTTTCGTAAGTTGACTTAGATCGTCATGACGTACAATGCCGCTTGGTAGCCGGGCAACTCGGCAGGCTGGGGGCGCCCTTATACATGAAGCCGCGTGGACGCGTGGACGGCGGACTACCAGTGAAAGACGCCCATAGCAGCGCCAGGTGCCTAATTATCGACATTTCTCTCAGACATCATCCTTTCGGGCGCTGACCTTCAACTCTTCGGCGCAGCGCTCCGTGTGCTCGATGAACGCAGATACACATTCAAAGCTCCGACCACACATTTTGCACCACCCAGCATTACCAGAGTGAGCCTGTACAAAATGCACCAGCTTCAAATGCCTTTTCACAACGTCAAGCCGATTGAATGCGCCGCCGTTCCGGTGGCAGGTGGGGTCAATTTCCCAAAAAGGGCAGGTGAATAAAGGCCGTCCGTGCGAGCGCATATGCCTTCGAAGGTCGCTCGAACGAGCGAATGATCGCTTACAAGAGCAGTGTGTACACTTGTAAGGTTTGGCATCTTTCGGGATCGGTGAACTTTTTGTTGGAGTTATCGGTAACGAACGGGTGGAAACCTTGTGCCCCAGGCTAATAGAATGTGGGTGAGAGACAGGCAACGCGGAGAGAATTGAATCATTGGATTGCTTGTATGTACAGATTTCTGCCGAGGAGAAAGACTTCTGCAAGAGGTATGGCCGTCCAGGAGCTCCCGTCCCTTGGTCCAGCCGAGAGGGAGGAAGGGCAAAATAAGTTCCGGTACTCTGCGGTTGGCTTCCCGAGGGTCGTTCATTATTCTGTAGAGTTTCTGAAGCATGAAGGGTACAACACAACTCCTTTACTGGAGGGAGGCAGACTGAGCGTTGGCAGCTTGGCTGTGCGTTTAGCCTCTCAATATCGGCCAGGGGAGGGAGTACGGACACCTGCGGATGCTCTGTTTTGATGGGGATCTCCGGAAACGCGCTTGCAACGTGACCCGATCTCTTTTGGTGTTGTGAACCTGGGGGTGACAGTGGCAATGCCTTGCCAGGCTCCGGAAGCACTAACGTGTGGCCGTTTGCCGGCCCAGAGGCATAATCTATAGCAAGAGGAGAAGGAAGAGAAACAGCCATGGCATGACTATTTATCCCATAGGGAGGTAAAGGTAGATAGACTGGAGCTTTATTGACAATATCATGAGAAGATAAGCCAGTTTGTGCGAACACCATGCCTGCTGCCGGCCCGGGCACTGCAGTCAAAGGCGGCGAGTATGCCTGAGTGTGGACACCTACGCCTACCGTCCCCGACCAACTATGTATCGGCTCGAGGGAAGACTTTGGGGCCATGGCGGCTCCTCTACCTGCGCACGGGAGCGCCATGTGGCCCTCTCCCGAAGACTCGTGGTGTGAATTCTCCTTTTTGCACGCCTCGTCTACACAGAGAAGAGGCGTGCTGGATGCGCTCATATGCTCCCGCGAGCCGTCCAGAATAGTTGACAACACCAGGGAGGAGTTTTCCCACTACTCAAAATAAAAGGATAGAGATGGCTGTATGATGTGGGTGGCGGTGGCACAATCACGTTTTCTCTGGTCTTAGCATCAAGTCCAATACTTATAAGCCGGTTTCGCATGCGCTCCCCGCATGCGGCGGATGCGACTGCGATTAGTCACCAGAATGCTGTGGCGGCAGCCGCAGCCTAAACGGGGGCTCACTGATGGCGAGGCGGCTATGGAGTTGGACACTTTTTTGACTTGAAGCCGACATTACCTCCACTTTATGAACGAATTTCTCATGCCCAAAGCCATTTATTGCCTTTTCTAAACTGCTGCGTGTGTGCAGTAATTAGTCAATGCGTCAATAATTTCCTCTCGCCAAGTCAACTGGGTGCCCGAGGCTCGCATACAGTGCTGCGGCCCGGTCTTTGCCCAAGCCGCGTTCCACAATCTCGGCTAGATGGCGAACTAGGAAGAGGCAGTCTGTTAGCCAATGATGCTACAAAAAAAGGAGCCAAGATATACCCCTCATCTAGTGTTGCGCCCGTACGAATTTGTGCCTGGGTTTTTATCAATACAGGGCTGCGCTGGTGACTTCGCCAACACATACCTTTACCGCATTCCATGTGCGCATGGTCACCGGGGGGTTGCGCCCTGCATAGATGAGGCACAGCGCGCAGGCATCGGTGGCTACATCGCTGGGCAGGGGGATCTCAGTTGCATTTATGGGTACGGGAGCACCGCTTTCTGCTGCTAAAATTAACGGCGGGGCGCCCTCATGCACGGGAGCCAAGGGCCAGATGGTAGCTAACATTTAATGGGTTATATAGGCTATAGTTGTGGCCTTTCGAATACCTTCGCGCGCTGAACTATCAACTATTCCATGATTGTGCATATATATGTACTATTCAGTGCTTTTAACGCGGGCCTTCTCCCATAACACTTGAGTCGGAACCGTGGCGAGGCAATCGCGTCCGCATGCCGTAAATGAAAGATAGCAGACGTCGTGCTGGCACCTCCAACTGTCGCTGCATGATAGGTCCCAGAAACCAAGAACACACGGAGATATAAACAAAAAGCTCTGTGAAAGCACGTCCTGGCTTGGAAATTGGTACAGCACCTCAAAATAACACAAAAACACTGTGCATTCGCGTTACGTATTGGCTCTGCCAATTCGACGAGCCCAAGTGGACAGTCGTTGGCCCCATGTTCACTAGCGAGGCGGCAGACGGTTCCTGCGCAAATCGGGACTAGGGCGCGCCAAATGCTCCGTTGTACATGTGTGTTCTTGCCTGTACCCGGACCACGTACGCCAAGCCCCGTATCATATGCATCGCGGCCGAAACAGCCACCACACGTGATCTCTTCACCGCAGCCCGCCCAGTCCGAAGCAATGCATAGTGCCCATGCAGTCATCCCATAGATGTTCTGCAGACCACAAAGGCGAAGCAAGTTATTTGGCGCACGATCATAATTTATAAGCTGGCAATTCCGCCTAGTAAACCAAGTCAGCTCAGTCCAGCGAATATCAACGTGTATACCTCGTAGCCCAAAAAATTGGCAGCCTCAATGTGTGTGCCTGTCGCACACATCTCAATGTAGCTAGCCCCGAGCCATGACAATCGGCTCTTCAGATCTTTGATGCAGCATCTGTAGTTGTGGCGTGCAGACACCCAGGCGTATAATGCCCCAAATAGGCGCTTTGTGACACAAAGCTGACGTGTCGCGGCAATTAGCCCACCGTGTCCTGGAAGTTCAGGGTTTCGCTCACTATTATGGGTAGAGCGCACAGCATAAAGTGCACGAACACAATTAAAGTATTTTTCTTCTGCATTTTGTAGTTGGCTATGAATACAAGCTATTTTCACCATTGTTCAGCAGCATCCGGCACAGGCGCCGACACGCCTGGCGAGTAGGCAGGCTCTGCATTTTAAACTCCGCCAGTCAATTAATGCGTTAAGCGAAACTGTATGCAATTACGACTATACTAATTGTTCAAAAGAGAGAGAGAGAGAGAGAGAGAGAGAGAGAGATCTGCCTGGCCCTGTAGCTAGCCTATTTCTCAACTCAATTTTTCTCCAGTAATCCAATTCAGACTCATACGACTCAGAATAGGCACAGATGGCTGGTTATGGATTACTTGGGGACCAGGACATTCACGCAAATTATCTCAGGTTCGACAATACAGTAGAGTTTACAGGCAGCAGCATCCTACAACAACTGATGCAAATTATATGACCACAAGAGCACCTTATCGAACTAGACAGCCAGCTTTCCCTCGATCGAAGTAAAGCAGAACCCACCAATAGAAATCTGACCACTTTCGTTTATCTCCACGTTAATTTGACCGTCACGCGCAAGCGCTTGTCCCTGCGCAGCGATGTATCGGGTGCTTGACTTCGGGATTTGTCCGCGTGCTGCCCTGAAAGCGGCGACGGCGCCATTGCCACTGCCACACACAGGATCTTCTTCGGTTCCACTAGACGCTGCAAAACTGCGAACTTCGATCGCCGACTGAGACCCAGGCGGGTATTCTCCGTAGACCGTGACGCCCCCAGCCCCGATGCGCCGCTCGAATTGCGCAGACCGAGGAAAGTCTGGCTCGAGCCTGTTAAGCGTATCAGCGTCCTTTACTTGCGCAATCACCCAAACGGGACCGACGGTGACGATAGCAGGCTGCGCCTGATGATTGATGCTGGTCCCAAGAATCGCCTCCAGTTCCGTGATGTCGTCCTTATTCAGTGATCTGAAAGTAGTGGGTGGCAGCTCGAGCTTCAGCGACCCGTCCGCATCATTGAAAGTGACATTGACAAGGCCAAGTTTACACTCCTGCACCAGATGCCCGTCGCGCGGCTGGACCAGGCCTGCCTCTACGGCTGCATGGGCGCTCCCTAGGGTCGGGTGGCCAGCGAATGGCAGCTCTTCACGCGGGGTAAAGATGCGCAGGCGATAATCCGCGCCTTCCTGCGTGGCAGGAAGCAGAAAAGTTGTTTCCGACAAGTTTGTCCACCCTGAAATCTCCTGCATCTGCTGATCAGTCAGTCCCTGGCCATCCAGGATCACTGCAACAGGGTTTCCCTTCAATGGGCGTGCAGAGAAAGCATCCACGACTTTATAGGCCCGCATGTCTATTTGGTTTGTTGTTGACGTTTGGTTATGTTAATTTGTGTTTTTCTTGCGCTGCCTCGGAGTTGCAGCTTCCCACTTACTTCTGCGGGGCACACTCTAAATTGACTCTTCTATATGTATGTCACCGCGCGTCGAGCTTAGATCATCGAATGAGGCGCTCCGCGTTATCGCGCAGTTGCCCGGGCTGCCGGGTGGGCCACGAAGAGAAAGAGAAAGCGTCCAAAGAGCCCAGCTGAAACCGGCAGGTGCAAGAGAGGAGGTGCCCCCGATGCACAAGGTGTGCTCAGAGGGCTGGGGCGAAGCACTGCGCAGCTCGTGGCCGCAGATTCGCCCTTGCCCCGGCGCAGGAGCGCACGCGGCGTCCATGAACACAGGAAAGCTGGGCACGCCATAGTTGAGCAGTAATTTGACAGCTGAAAGCAATTAACTGTTGCAGACCATGCGCACATACCCCTCTGCTAATAATTTTGTTTTGCTCGGTAAAATTGTAAATTGTACAATGTCGGGTGCGCCAGGTGCTTGAATCGGCCCAGGCTCGGGTTCCCAGGCAGCAGCCGTTGATGTCCAATCTGCGGCTGCAGCACAGGCGAGCAGTGAGAGAGAACCCCGTGCTGAACAACCGCGGTTGAGCAAAACGTGCCCGGAAGATATATCACCAGCTATAGTGTTATAATTGACGGTCGAAAAATGAGCTTAAAGATTCCCCCCATCCGATCTTTCGTGGCTGTCCATTCTGTGCTATGGTCTTCCGCTGGCTTTGGGTCTGAGCGTTCTTGGGCTTTTTGGGCTTTTTGGGCTTTTTGGGCTTGTGGGCCTGTGGGCTTGTGGGCTTGTGGGCCTGAGGGCTTGTGGGCCTGTGGGCTGGGGTGATGGCCCACCGTATCACCACCACGAACCACCGACCACCGACCGCGCCTGGTCCACCTGGGGTAGCCCGCAAGTTGAGTAACGCGGCACACGTGACACGCGTTTCTGGGGCAGTGTAAATATCCCACCTGGCCACCCTTCCTTGTCTCTCATCCCCCACCCCTTGACAGTATGGATAAACTGCGTGAAAAGCTGGCTACGCTCAAGCAGGAGGCCGAGGATGCACACACCAAGGTCGACGAGGCCAATGCCAAGGCCAAGCAGCTGGAGGACGACAACATGAGCAAGGACCAGGAGATCGCGTCGCTTGTCCACAAGAACACCCTGCTAGAGGATGAGGTGGCCGAGCTCGAGGGCAAGCTCAAGGACGCCAAGGGCGCTGCGGAGGAGGGCGCTGCGCACAGCACCGCCAAAGAGGCCCTCAGCACAAAGGTCACGGGGCTGGAGGACGAGCTCGAGGCCGCCGAGACCAAGGCCAAGGAGGCCGAGGCGCGGGCTAAGGAGCACGACGTGGAGAACGACAACCTCAAGCGCCGCGTCGCGTCGCTCGAGAAGGAGCGCGATACCCTCGAGGAGAAGCTTGAGGAGCTGACCTCCAAGTACAACGAGGCCAAGTCCGAGCTCGAGGAGATCACCAAGCAGCTCGAGGCCATCTGAGCGCGCCGCACGGACCCGCTTGCGGGCCATACTCGCCGTAATTGTAAGTAATTCCCCGAATTTTCATGCGCCTGTGCCTGGGCCCGGAGCGAATCTGGCTGGCTGGCTGCGCTCCTGCCAGCTCCATTGTGCGTGGCCGGGCACTGCCAGCAGGGCCCTCTCGCAGCAGCCCGAGCTGAGCCGCGGGAGAGCAGGCGGCGTAGGCGAGCGCGCACGTCAGCGTAGCTCCTTTGGCGTAGGTGCGTTAGCGCGGGCGCGTCAGTGTGTCCACGGCTTGTGTGCGGCTCATCTACCTGATACTGCTTGTTCCTTGATTTATAGCTCGATAGTTGAGTGGCTTCTTTCTATTTGCCTGCTCCGCGCCCGCGTCAGCGTGCCTAGCTCTAGCACGCCACAGAAGGGCGCAGCGGGCTGCCAAATCTGTCGCCGGCGAGCGTGGCCGCACTGTGCGCGCCTTGGCAAGAACGGCAAGAAAGAAAATAACTAAATACTCGTACACACGAAACGGCTTTATGATCTAGTTGCATGCGGGGTGCATGTGGGATGCAGACCGGCCGATGCGCCGCGTCCTGACTCACGCCTTGGGGTGCGCGGCCTTGGCCAGACCGACGGCGTTCTTCCCCAGGTCGTACACAGAGTAATACCGGCGCAGGAACGCATCACCAATCACGGCCATGGGGCCAATGGGCTCGGGGACGTCCATGCCAACAAACGTGGAGATGCACGAGCCCGATGCCTCGAGGATGTAGTCGTATGCCGACAGCTCAAAGTCGTAGCCATCGAACTTGAGCTTGAGGTCGGGCAGGTCGTCGCGCTTGGCGCAGTCGATCGTGTACTGGCCCGTCCACGACTTCTCGGCACCGATCTCCGCGTTGAGGATTTCAGCCAGCTGCGTGGGCAGCACGATAAGCGACGTGCCAGTGTCGATGGCCGCACCCGTGTTCGACAGGTCCGCTGTTTCTTTGCCCAGACCAATTGCATCGAACTTGACCTCCCAGTAGACCTTGCGGCGCACGGGCAAGTATGTCAGGTCACCAGTGTAGTAGTTCTTGTCGATGCCGCCAAACGTAGCTACGCCGCCCTGCGCCTCCGAATCGTCGCCGAGGTAGAACGAGAAAACAGGGTCGTCCACCAGCCTATCATTGATAGCATTGTAAAAGGGCGGAACCACCTTTTCCTGCGAGAGCGAGTCGTAGGCCAGACCCAGGATGCCGTCAAACTTGCCGAAGGTGAAGGCCAGACCCGGCTCGCTGGTGGTCTCACCAAAGTCCTGCTTGGGAATGGTGAGCGAGCCCAGCGTCAGGACGTCCTGAGAAATAAAGCCCTCCACGGCGCCGCTGCCGTACTGGAAGTTGAACTCGGTGCCGTTTTGCTTGAACGTCGACGAGGCTGACGAGTCGTACTTGGAATGCAGGTAGCAGGCAATGCTGGTGCAGTCCTTGCCGGGCACCCACAGGTTCGAGCTGCCCGTGTCAAGAATGACCTTGAATTTCTGGGGAGGTGTGCCCAGGCCGATCTCAGCGTAATACTGCGCATTGGCGTAGTTGCTGAGCGGGACGTCGGAGCCGCCGCCCATGATGTGGACGTCGGAAGCGCTCGTGTCCGGGCTGCTGCCGCCAAGCACCATCTGGTTCAATTCGTTGGAGAGTACGCCGCCGTACTTGTTGGCGAGGCGTGCGACATGGTCGGCAAACATATGGCCGCTGTAGAGATCCTCGTTGGCGGTGCGCTTCACGTCGACCGTGTGCACGGCGCCGTGAACAAGCGCCACCACGGCCAAGGCGGAGGACAGACTAAATTGCATTTTGGGCGGGTGTGCGTGGACTCGGTTGGCGGGAGAAAGAAAAAAGCTACCAAGTCGACGTAGGTCCTTTTTGAGGGTCACAACAGCAAGTGGCGGCAGGTGCTTATATCGCAGGCTATGGGTTAGGGTCTGCTCCACCGCTGTCCCAAAATGGGGGTGGTGGTGGGCCTTGCTAGTTCAGCGAGACCAGCCTGCCTGCCTGCCTGCCTGCCTGCCTGCCTACACCACCGGGCGCCGGGCGGAGCGAGCCGAGCCGAGAAAAACGCCAAGTCCGAGGCTGCGGAAAGAGCAGGTGGCGGGCGAGGAGGAGTGGCGCAGTGTTCCCCACAATACCGAGGAGAGGAGGCACGCTCGGCAACAGATAGGAGCGCCTGATCGGCCAGGCACCCCGCGGCGTGAGCCTCTGCCGCCCGACCCTCTTCAGATCTCTTTGCGGCTGGGGCCTGCGTACGTCTCCATTACCGCACCTGCATAAACGGGCGCATGCAACGCAGCTGACATGCAGTGAGAGGCAGCCATGCACCGAGGGGTGGGCAGCGGGCTGGTGAGCAGCCTGGTGAGAAGCCTGGAAAGCAGGCTGGAAAGCAGGCTGGAAAGCAGGCTGAGCCAGTGCTGCCTGAGCCGGCTCAGGTCTAACTGAGCCTGAGGGAGCCTAAGAGCACTAGGAATGATGCGAGAGCGAGCCTTTTGTCGAGCATTAGTAGAGGATCCCCTGCCTGCCACCTGGCCCTGCAGGGCAGGCAGCCAGGCAGCCAGGCAGCCAGCACAAGCGTATTGTCGCCGAGCCGTGGACAGTCGACAGGTTGCTTGGCCCCGTCAGCCAAAGATAGCTAATAATAAAATAGAGTTTATAGTCTCGCACCACGGCAGGCTGCCGTCCTCTGTACAGTCGGACGCGCGATGATTTTCTGCGGGAGATTCAGTGTTGCAGGACACGCCCAGGAAACAAGCAGGAGCCGCGCATGTCAAGCGTTTGGAGGCAGTAGAAAGCCAGCCACGGTCTGCCCGCGCTCGCTCGAGAGCAGGTCGAAGTTGCTGGCGCTGTGCTGGGTGCTGCCCAACTGGATCTGCATGCCGCGCGAGCGGATCCAGCTCTCTGTCTTGGGCCCAAGAATCCGCGACCGCGCGCCCAGCCCCACGATGAGCAGCTCGGGCTTGGGGTGGACCACGTCAAAGACGGCGAGCACCCTGTCGGCGTCCAGCTCGACCCGCCCCTTGTCCAGCCCCGACACAGCGCCGGCAAGGTCGACGCTGAACGCCTCGTGGCCGACAAGAATCAGCCCCCGCGGCGCGGCCGCCGTCGAGATGATGCGGGCGCCGTTGGCCAAGACAAAGCCGTCCGCGAGCACGGAGTTGACGTTGTTGGGCGGCACGCTGACCTCGTAGATCGAGTAGTCCTCAATGGTGTTGGTCTTTTTGAACGCCTCATCCCGCAAATCGATAGGCTCTGACCGAGGCACTTTGTTTGGGTCGGGCACGAGCCGCTTGGACTTGGAGTACGCTCGCGGCGCAGTCAGCGCGTTGGGCGCAGTACACCAGAGCCTTGGCCTCGCCCCGACCACTGCTCTAGTGGGCCTCAATACCGAGCTAAGCATGCCAGTTGCTGCGTTTGCTCAACCAGGCCTGCTTTCTAGTACCAGCAGCCCTGAAAGTTAAAGTTTCAAGCCATGCCCCGGGCCGTCACGTGCCCAGCTCTGCGTCTGCGTTCGCCCTCTGTCTGCCTCTCTCTCTCTCGCGGTCGACGGCCCGCTTACATACATCTTCCAGCCGGTGAAAAGCGCCCAAGTAGGCAGATAATAGACCTTCGCCGGACGTCTTCACCAGTAACACAAACACAAGCAAACATGCCTGCCCTGCCAGCAAAGTTCGTTCACTCGACGGTGCGCAACGGCGTGGGCTCGTTTGTGCAGCCGTGCAGCAAGATTGTCCTGCGTTACTGCAACGCGGGCGGCTCGTCGCGCGGGATGCGCCAGTTTCTGCGCGAAGACCTGCGTTCCGTGGCCGCGGCCAACGCCCAAATCGAGTTCGAGGTGCTGAAGCAAACGGGCCACCCCGTCGTGCAGGGCCACTACCCTGGCGGGCTCACCAAAACGGTGTGCGTGCGCAACTACACCCCGGCCAAGATCCGCGAAAAGATCGACGTCGTGCGCAACAGCTCCGGCGCGCGGCTGCAGAAATACAACCGCGCGGTCGAGTCCATCAACGGATCCGTCCGCGGTATCTGGTCGCCATTCCACGTCGACAAGGAGTACCGCCTGCGGGTATAGCCGCTCGCCCACCGAGCCCGCCGACCCGTGCCCATCCATCATGTTGAAATCTTCAAAAACTGTACATATGCAAGTGTCCTAACCTAAATGAACCCATAGAACCAACCATTGTTTGGTAGATCAAAAACAAGAAAAGAAAAAAAGAAATTAAAAGCGAAACCACCCCACCCCGAAAGAAACAAACAGAAAAGCTCGAGCTCTCGAATCACAGGCATCGTACATAAGTATGCCCGACGCGAGACGAGCTCGCGCTGTGAGGCTGCTTGCTGGCCTCCGGCCGACGCTCGCTCGCGCGTGGATGGCGCTATTCTGTGGGTGAAGATGGAGGTGCATGCCGAGGATGTTTTTACTTTTACTTGACTCTACTTTTGTCTGCTCACTCGCTCTCCGGAGCCACGTAGTCCAACGTCACCTCGCAGCTCGCGGGCACAGCTGGCGCTCGCAGCTCCCACCCGTCGCAGGCCCTAACCCCCCGACGGCCCCCGCGATGTTTACTTTCCCTCCCCTCCTCCCAGACCAAGGACATGGCCAAGCTTGCCGTGCCAGCCACGCCGTCCTCGCAGCACTCGTCAGGGCCCGTGGAGTCAGCTGGCGTTGTCCGGGCCTCGTGGGACAGAGAAGGGGCGTCGTTCACAAAGAGCTCGGCCGGCGGCACCGCCTCCGCAGCCACGCCCAGCCTCCGCACGCTCAAGTCCCGCAGCTCCCGCGTCGCGTGGTCGCCGAGCAAGCGCATCGTGTCGTTCGACAAGGCCGCCCCGGCGTCGACGCGGCGCCCCATGCGCGAGGAGTACCTCATGCAGCGCCACGGCGCCCTGGGCTCGCCGGGCTCCGGCAGCCCCGACACAAGCTCGGTCGACGACACGCCCACAAAGTCGCGGCTGGCGCTCACCAGCGTGGGCGGCGCCGGCGCGCGGGATGATGAGTGGCAGGATGTCGACGAGCCTGCCGCCGCCCGAGCCAGCGGCTCGCGCCGGAGCGCGGCGCCCGCTCGCCGGCCCCGCCAGGTGCTGCTGGAATCGGACGGCGAAACGACACAAACCGAGCTCTCCGACCTCAGCGGCGCAAGCAACTCGAGCCTTTTTGGTTTCTCGCCGCTGCCGGCGCGGCGCACGCGCGGCTCGGGCCTGCTGGGCATGGGCGGCGCAGGCAACAGTCGCCGGCGCAGCTTGGACTTTTCCGACGCAGACTCGAGCGTCCTGTCCTCCTCCTTCAACCGGGGGTCGAGCTCGGGCTCTGGCTCCGGCTCCGGCTCGCGGCGTGGGCGCAGCCGCTGGCTTGCCTGGCTGCTAAGCCCGGGCACGCCCCAGATGCTCGCGTCCTACATGCAGCTCGCGTTCAACCTCGTCATGCTGGGGCTGCTCGTCTACGTGGTGTACCTGTTCATCTCCACGGTCCGCGGCGACGTCAACATGAAGGTGGAAGAGTATTCGCTCGACATTCTCAGCGAAATCGAAAAATGCACCAAGGACTATCTCCGCAACAACTGCCAGCCCGGCAAGCGCGTGCCGGCGCTGGAGACGATCTGCAACAACTGGGAGGCCTGCATGAACCAGGACGCGCGCCGCGTGGGCCGCGCCCGCGTGTCGGCCGAGACGTTTGGCGAGATCGTCAACTCGTTTCTCGCGCCCATCGGCTGGAAGGCCATGATTTTCCTATTGCTCGCGTTTGTCGGCTCCTTCCTGCTCGTCAACGCCGTTTTTGCCTCACGATGGGGGCCCACCCACGTCGCGCACCCGCCGCAGCCCCCCGCGCCCCAGCAGCACCAGTACGCAATAGGTCTGTCGGCCACGCCCACAGCGGCCACACCGGGGCCGGCGTACCTGATTAATTATCCCTCCTCGTCCACCCGGGGACACTACACAACCCCGCGGTCCACGCGGCGCCGGAGGTGAAGGTGGCCAGCCGGCGGGCAGCCCCACAGGCTGCCCATGGTATGACATTCCACACGCATAGCAAAACTTGTATATTTATAGGATACTCACATTAAATAAAGTGTGGCTCGCTCCATGAAATTTTAGAGCCCAAATTTTATAGCCGGGCCCGGCCGTACGCGCGGTCGCGGCTGCCAAAACGCAGATCCTACTTTTGCAGCTCTTGTTACTGCTGCGGCCGACGCCGCCGCCACTCCACAAACTCGGGCAGCAGAAACGCCACCTCGCGGCCCTCGACTCGAATATCTTCCTCCAGCAGCTCCAGGTACTCGCTGCCCTTAGTCCACCGCAGGCGGTAGCTCTGGCCGGGCTCCACCAGGTCCTTCAACCAGGCCAAAAACACAGCATAGAATCCCGTGGCTTCATTCCCATTCCACTGCTTTTCTTTGGGAGTCACCGTTGACTGCTTTACAAACAGCGGCAGCTGCTGCGTCTTGTATTCCTCGACGGCCGCCAGACCAAAGTCGGGGTCGCGATACCCGTAGACAACTTTGGGGATCCCTGCTAGAAAGCACTGGGCCCACGTGCGCAAAAACTTCTCTTCGAGCCGTGCAGCAGCGTTCTTGTGACGAACGACACTGGCGGTCTTCATCTCGACATACCGGGAGAGCGGCTTGGCCGCGTCCTTTTCCCCCTCCACACAGTCGACCTCGGCCGCGTAGGCCACACGAATCGAGTCTACACCAGACTTTATGAGCACTCCGTACTCGCTGCCGGATTTGTAAGTGCCTTTGTATCGGTTTTGTATTTCTTCGCGGGTCGACTGGCCCCAGGGCTTGTCCAGCGTCGCAAACTTTTCGAAATTGTATCCGCTGTACATAAATTTTTCCATATTCGGATAGCTCTCTTCGTGCTTCGCGCTGTTGTCTATCTCCATAAATATTTGGCCGTCAAAGTGGACGACTCGATATTCGAAACTGTCTTGGATCCCTGGGTTGGCACCGAGTACAAGGATGGGGGTAAGAACGCCTCGCCATGTGATCAAATGGACATCCAGACGGCCATTTTTGGCCTCGTACGCCATCACAGCCCGCAATGGAGCGTCAAGATGTACGTCCCCTTTGTCGAGGTCTTTCATGTTGAAGTTGCCAAACCCAGTAGTCAAATTGAGCCTCCGATCAAGCTCGACCTCGGGAAAGTAGTAGTATCTGAGCGCGCGGTCATCATCATACCATTCGCCTTGGTCGATAGAGTAACTGCCGATTTCTTTTGGCTGTTTCACTGGCTTGTGAAGCCGTTCACGCAGTGGCAGACGGGAACTTGCCGACATCTGTACAGTTCGGCCAAAAAAGCTGCGCGTGGAGGTTGTCTGCTCTGCTTAGTGTGGGTTTGGTGTGGTGATTTCAAGCCTGGGGACATCCCACTGCAAGTGTCAACAAGTGAGTCCTGCATGAATAGTGTGAGCCCCGCTTGGGACCGGCCGAATGCTTGATAACGGGGCCTTGTCGGTAAGCTCTCCTATTATCCTATCTACCTTATTCTCTACGGTCGTTAATATGTGGTGGTCCATGTGTGGTCAACCACCACCATTGCCTCTGCACCCACTACAAGTTACATCGAGCTAGCGCCCCTTCACCCTAAGGGATCAAGCCAGGTCACGTGTGGAAAGACACCTCCCGTCTACGAAAACCCACAACACCCGGCCATATACCTTCTGGTCTGACTCCACCGTCACACTAATGTTTGGCAACAATAACGGGTCGTCCCAATCGGGAAGCGGCCAGTCCAGCGGCCTGTTCGGGTCGAGTGCCAACCAGACCAGCGCGCCGAGCGGGGCGGCTGCACCCGCAAATAGCCTGTTCGGCCAGCAAAGCGGCGCACCCGCCTCTGGCTCTGGTTCTGGCCCGCCGGCCCCGCAGCCCAACGCGTTTGGCGCGGGTTCTGGCGCCGCAGCGGGCAGTACGCAGGGCTTCAAACTCAACTCATCCACATCCAGCGGGTTTGGTGCTCAATCGGGCCAGAAGTCGCTGTTTGGCAACACACAGCCGGCCGGCGCGGGCGATGCCAGCAAGCCGGCGGGAACAACAAGCGGGCTGTTTGGATCACAGTCTGCCACTGGCAGCCAGGCGGGCGGGTCCGGAGTGCGGCCAGCCGATAAGCCGACATTCTCCTTCGGGGCCAGCGAGCATGCCGGCTCGGGATCCGCCGGGCAAAAGCCGCTATTTTCGTTCGGTAATGCGGGCGCTACCGGTAACCAAGGCTCTGGTAGTTCCTTGTTTGGCTCCACCTCTGGCACCACCGAGCCCGCAGGGAAAAAGCCCGCGTCCTCAGGGTTCAACTTTGGTTCTTCGACCGCTAATTCGGCAGCACAGACCACAGAACAGAGCGCCCCGAAGCCGCAGTTCAGCTTTGGCTCTGCAGCTACCAATTCAGCCCCGAAGTCTACAACAACATCTGGGAAAGACGGAGCCGCCTCCTCTGCCTCTGAGGGTTCTGCTTCCAATAAGGATGCGGCCAATTCAGGATTCGTGTTGGGGCATAGTAAGAGCGGAGCAGGCGGCGAAAAGACGGCTGAGGCGGGAAAATTCTCTTTCCCAGCAGCTGGTACTAACAGTGGAAATTCGAGTGAAGCTCCCAAGCTTTTCCAGGCCGCCGGAAATAAAACGAGCACCGCCCCGTCCGGCAAGCCGGATTCTCAGCCCTCTGGGTTCTCGTTTGGGGGCAACGCTGCTCCCGGTACGTCTGCCCCAGCCGGCGGATTCTCGCTGGGTGGAGACAAGACTGCTCCGGCTCAAAACTCGAATGCCACGAAATCATCCTTCTCCTTTGGTGCCAAGTCGGACGCCAAGGAGCCTGCAGCAGCAACCACCTTCTCCTTTGGTGCTAAATCGGACGCCAAGGAGCCTGCAGCAGCAACCACCTTCTCCTTTGGTGCTAAGTCGGACACCAAGGAGCCTGCAGCAGCAACCACGGGCACGACTTCCACGCCTGGCTTTTCCTTGGGTACCTCAGCGTCCAGTGGCCAGAAAAAGGATGCGGAAACAGAAACTTCGTCAAAGCCAACGTTCAGCTTTGGCTCGGCATCTTCAGCAGACTCGTCTAAACCGAATGAGAAACCGGCTCCTGACGCGTCTACGGGTCCAGCTTCTTCCACACAAGGAAAGCCTTCCCTAGCCCAAACTGATCAAGGAACACAAGGAACACAAGGAACTGCTGCGCAAAGTGCCGGCGTACCCAAGGCTAACATTACGACTTCCACGTACTTGAAAAACAAATCGTTCGAAGATATTGTTGCTAAGTGGACATCGGCATTGGCACAATATTCTGGTTCATTCAAGGCCGAAGCTGAAGATATTGCGAAATGGGACAAGGTACTTCTGGACAATGGAAATAAGATTGCTAATATATTCGGCGACGTCTTGGCTGCTGAGCAGACACAAGCTCGTGTGGATGAGCTTCTAGCCTATACTTCGCGCCAACAGGATGACTTGGAGGCGATGTTGAGCAAATACGAGCGACAACTCGATGAGTCTGGTCCTGAACCTGATGGCCGACTCCAACCGGCAGACCAAGAAAGGTACGAGACATACTCGCTGGCTGAAAAGGTCAACACCAGGCTTGACGGCCTAGAGGAAAGCCTCTCATCTATTATTTCCGAGATCAACAAAGCCAGCAAGGGTGCCTACAATGCCAAGGATGAGGAGCCTGTGACTCAGATTGTCAGCATTCTCAATTCTCACCTTGCGAGCCTGGAATGGATCGAGGACAATGCCAATAAGCTTCAACATAAGATGGCTCAAGCTTACACGGAGAACTCTAGGGTACATTTCTAGACCGTGTCGCCTTGACGCGCACTTGGGTGTAGTAGCTAGTTCTCCTAGATTATATTTTTGATTTAAGAGCCAAAGCTTGGTTACGTCTGTTATATTATACTGTGGTAGGAGAAGTATCGGTGATCGTCATGAGCAGGCAAACTGAGTCCGCCAACTGTCCCAGCACCGACTCGGCAGCTAAGCCCTGGCCCGCAGCGTCGGCGCGAAGGATAGCAAGCGCCAGCTGTTCGTGCTTGGCCATGAACTGGGCTATCGCCCCCCGTACAGCCGTGCTTTCAAGGCCCATAGAGAGGGCCGTTGAAACGAGAACCTGAAAGACCAACAAAAGATACCCTGAGTTGTTTTTTAGCACAGTGTCGCGTGTAAGTAAGGTAGACTCACCAAAGTATTTGAGCAGGTCGGCTTGCAATAGACTCTCAGCACCGCGGCGACTCCGGGCAAGCTGGAGCAACAGTGAGAGTGTAACCTTGATCACACTCAAGCTGTAAGACTGGGATGGGCCAAGAGAAACTTCGGAATCAACTGCAAGCATCGACTCCACTAGGGCCGGAATCATATTGTATTGTATGAGCCTGTCTTCCATAAACTTGAACTTCGCATTGGCAGCGGATGCAGCTAGAATCTGCAGAAAAAGGAGCGCATTAAGACGGAGTCTCACGCTTGCCGTCAACGCATCCTGGCAAACGGTCTGTAGCAGCCGATCGCCGCCATTCAAAACCAGCGTCAGTTTCTGATGTGTTGATGAACTGTCTTCTGCAAATTGGGACAGATTCAGAATTTGAAAGCATATTGAGTACAGATCAGCTCTGAGATCCGGGGAAGAGATGGAAGCTTGAATAGAAAACACAGCGGCTTGGAAGAGAGCATGTAATCGGGTAGATGCAGCAATATGATCCGAAGAGGTATCTTGGTAACGCTCTAGGAGAAGGACAAGTAACGAGGCCAATGGTCTCGCGAATGCACTATCTGAGTGTGCGTAATCGCTCAATTTAGGAACCAATGTTTGGATGGTTTCCAAAACAAATGTAGTACCGTAAGAACTGTCACTCTTTGGCGCTCCACTTACAATAACTGGAACAAGCTGGCACCATGCCTCCAAACACGCGAGCTCGACCACCTTGACGTGAGAAGCTTTGATCTCCCTGGCCGGAGTCTCAAGCTTTACAAGACGCTTCAGGCCGTCAGAGCCCGAATCAAAAATTTCCGGCGGGTCAGCGAAAGGATAAATATCAAACTTCATAAAGTCCAGAAGACTCAAGACCGAGCGCGACGCATCATGTTGCAGATTCATTAGCATATCGAGGTATTCAGCAGCCAATGAGAGTAGATTACCGTTGACTACCACATGGATCTCAAGTGATAAAATTTCCATCAAAGCCGCTCGGTGGCTGAAAAAGCTGACGAATGCACTTGTGGACTCTGCTTTACGCAGTCCGTTTTGGAAAATTTCACTTTCCCATACCGTAGCACCATCAACAACAGGTTCAATGCGAAGTAGGTCAAGAAGATAGCCTTGTTCTCTTAGATAGTTCAGCGTTTGTCTGCTGGAGAGAGGGTTTTGAATGAGTCTCAGCAATATCTGACTTGTAACGTTGAGGATATTGGCAGCACGTGAGCCAACATGAAGACCCGAGGTCACATCAAGGCCTGTCTTCAAAAGAGACAGGATTGTATCAAATATAGAAGCCCCAGAGCCAATTCCATTGCTTAGACCGGGGTCGATGACTAGCGAGCCATCCCCTTGAATCTTGAAGCCCAGTAGGAAATGCGCTACAAGGGGACCCTGTTGCAACTTGCCAAATGCCAGGTCACGCTCAATATACTGCAGGAGATCAATCTTTGTCTCATATAAGAGCTCATTTTGAAGTTCATTTAGACCATCCTCGCGTTCGAGCTGTTTAGTAAGACCCAACTTGATTGCTTGAGACTCGGTAACAGACTGTAGAATGCTCAAGACCCGGCTCTGCCGCGAAGTGGCGGCTGCAAATGTCTTTGATTTGCCAATCGACTTAAGCAGCTTAATACTGATCTTGGCTAGATCCAAATGAACACCGCCAGCATAAAAGAAAAGGTAGGGGATAACCGACAAGTTAAACAGCAGAGGCTTGTCAAACTGGTAGCCTGGCCGCGCAGCTTCCGATAGCAGAGTATATACCACTTCAATGGAGCTAACCGCGTTGCTTACAACAGTCCCTTCACTTGGTAGCTGATCAAGTGTCTCCACCCCTGTTTTGATGATACTGAAGAGTGTATCATAAACTGGTTCCTCGAAACAATAGTCCCAGACTAGCTCGGAGGGGAATCTTGTCAAATAGTCGGACAGAGAACCGCCGTCTATTAACCGGTCAATATCATTATGCTCGTTGACTCTCCTAGGAAGGCGTAAGAGACCGCCAAGTGGTATCATCAGGTTCTTGAGAATAGACAAACAGGCATTCTGGAAGAAGGATGCTTCCGTTCTATTAAAATTTTCATCACGAGACCATGGAAACACCTCTCTGATGGCGAATTTGGCATAATCCTTCAAGTGCTTTGACCCAGGAACGCTCATGGGTGGGAGCACAGATACCAAAGCTCCCACAAGCGTCAACAATGCCAAGGCTTCTGAAGACGAGGAAAGAAGTTCGCTGAATCGCGACCCTCCAGTAGAATAAATAGCAGCGCCATCCGGAGCGATAACCTCCTGCTCAAACGCCCATTTGTCGAGTAAATTCCAAAGCTGGCCATTCCTTTTAAGCGTATCTTCTTCCTGCGGGAAACTGGCCAATGCACCCAACACCGGGGCGGACGCTTGCGACTGGAAGCGCAGAAATTTGAAAAGAATATTAATGAGGCTCGTGTCATGCTCAGCACCAGTAGACCAGCAAAACTCACGGGCCGCACTGCTGTACTTGGCTACCTGACCAGTCAGTCTTAGATAAGAATGTAAAGTCACTAGCGCATCCTCATCGAGTGGATTCGGCTTTTGCCGAGAGCGAGTACCTCTCAAAGAGAAATCAGGTTCTTCTGGGTGCATATTTTGACGATTTTCTGCGGTAACAGTAAGAGGCTCTCCGGTAGACTTGACGCCACCTGGTTCAGATTTTTGTAGATAGTAATGTAGCAGATCCCGTACGGAGATCCAAGAAACGATGAAAACCGACTTGGCTGTTGTGTTTTGAGCTCCTGGTGCCTCAACGAGGAACTTATGGGCATGCTCAGCCGTTTCAGGCGACGATCCGAAAGCTGCGAGCATAGTGGCAAAAGCAGCAGACATGAAGGCGACCTGGCATTGCGATGCCCAAACAAGAAAGCCATACACACTGCTCTCAGGGTCAGTCCAGAGAGGGAGCGACGCATAAGCACGACCATCATAAACAAACGATACCATGATAAAGAATCTTTCCAGATCTTTTCCGGGACTCACACTCCGGGAATTGGCCGGATTCGTAGACAGTGCCAGATATGTGTCCTCTTCATTGAGGCGCATCTCCTGTAAAATGTCCGGAAGGTAGGTGACAAATGCTTCGAAAAGGGCTTCAAGCACGGGAACAAGACGATCCACAACAATAGACACAGATTTACGGAGCGGTTTGAAAACAGGAACGCGCCTCCTCAGGACCCTCTGAAAATCACCATACACCGATTGCGATACGGCAGAACTAGTGTCCTGAGCCAAGGCCATTAAGCCCTCAAGACCCCCCTCATCGATACTCTTCCTGAGGAGCGAGCGAAGCATAAGCGCCTGCTCGCGACTGCCATCATCGTCCTTTTCGTGGAGGTGCCCGTCGTAAAACACCAGGAACGTCGTGGCCAACATGCTCCTCCAGTAGCCAAGGACCCACTTTGACCTCTTGGCTTCATCTGAGAAGTATGTGATCAACTGGGTGGGCTTTTCTGCCTTGAGGGCTGGAGCATTGTGTACAGACCCATTCAGACCTACGTCGGCAGCAAGCCTGCTGAAGTATAGACCCACTGGAGCGTAGTAGTCCCACAAGTAGTCGTTGTACTCAGTGAAGCTGGCCACGTGCTCCAAAATCTGGACAACGTTAGAGTCGTTAACGAAGGTGTTGTTGACCAACCCGGAGAGAATGTTCGATAACGTCTGGTGCTCGCCGATTAAAAATTCTCGCTGCATTTGTGTGATCTGGACAAAAGAGGGATCATTGGCGAATCCCAGTGCGCGACTACGCTTTACCTTCTCTTCCGTGTCGGAAAGGCTCCTTTCCACAAACTGCATGGCCTCTATTACTTTTGTCACCGCCTGAGAAGGTAGCACTTCGGAAAACAGTCGGTCGTAGGCTTCGGGCCCGTCCATGGAGTCCTGAAACGAGGAAGCCGAGTCAGCCAAAAACAGCAGGATGTTCAAAATATACTGCCTGCGCACATAAAAGAGGCCCATTGCGGCCTCTATCAAGGAAACGCCTAGGCGGAATGCATCGGGCGAGGCGTAATATACAAGTTTGGCGGCCACAACTTCGTCGATGTGCAGCTCATCCGAGAGCTGCGCAGCTCGCTCGACAAACTCCGTGCTGAGCTTCAACTCAACCCCGTTTTCCAGCTTGAGCGACCTGTTTGTGAGCGAGGCCCTGCTGGATTCTGACGGCTGAGGGGTCGCCAGCAGCCCCTTGATATCATCTTCCACAATCTTGAGCAGCGACTCCACGCGCGAGTCGAGTCGTCCCTCCAGGATCGACGCGTTCAGCGCCTCGTACACCTCCGCGAACGGCTCGCTGCTCCACTGCATGGGTGTGGACGGGGAAGTTAGCGTTCGTGATATGTTTTGGCTGGCACGGGTGTGGAACGGTCTGCTGAGTCAGTCGGTTCTGGTGAGCGCCAATCGAGCGCCAACTGGTGAGCGGATCATGCGGGGGCCCAGCACTTCAAAGCTTCAAACAAGAAACACACCGCCTTGAGCGTAGAATGTAGTATTCGATGCTGCAGCCAGACGGGATTGAATATGGTTAGTCTTGGCCGAACGAGCTGAAAAAAAAAGAACAACCTGGAGAATCTATCAAAATTACTACAGACAGTGATCGCCCGTCACGTGTAGATCGTCGCCCGCGGGCCAAGGGCAAAGGGATGACGGTTGCAAGTATGAGGCAAGCTCAGTGCACGCATGAACTCCCCAACAGTCTGTAAGTTCAGCGATTCACCTTTTCTGCACTGTATAACCGCAGCTAAATCTTGTTCAAGCGCACGGACGCGTACCGGACTTGTGCCGCTCGCCGGCGCATCCATCTGCTGATCTGGTCACCTGACTACCTGTGAGCACCTGAACTGCGAGCACCTGGCAACCTGTCTTTATGACCCCGTACAAGAAGCCGCAGAAATTGATCAACGAGAAGCAGGAATTTGAACGCTTTGCCAAGTCCGCTGCGCGAGCAAGGGTCGTCGAATTAATCGACAGTTTCTCCAAGCTGGTTGCAGGTCAAGAGATCCCCGCGCATCCCACCTCTGCTCCGGCCAAAAGTCTGGTGAGCTCTCTGCAAAGCCTTGCCGAATTGACCGAGCAGGCGCCGCCTGTCACCGCAAAACAACGCTTTGGAAATGTGGCGTTCCGTACATGGTACGAGCTGGCAGCGTCACGAGTCCAGGAGGTGTTTCGTCTGGACCAAGCAGAAAACCCCGCATGGCTCGAGCTCGATCACTACTTGCTTGCGAGCTTCGGCTCGGCCCAGCGCCTTGATTATGGCACGGGCCACGAATTGAACTTTCTGGCTTATGTGGGTGGCCTGTGGATGACGGGACTCATTGCTCCACTCGACGGAGCTGACGTATTGGCAATCTTCCACGCGTACTATAGCGTCTGCGAAAAGGTGATCCGGCTATACAACCTAGAGCCGGCTGGAAGCCATGGTGTCTGGGGTCTAGATGACCATTTTCACCTCATATATATTCTGGGTTCGGCCCAGCTGGTCCCGGACACGCAAGACCTGTCGCCAAAGGACGTGCGCGACAAGAGTAGAGTCGAACGGGCGGCCGACAAAAACCTTTATTTTGATGCCATCAACTTTATTTATACAATGAAGCGGGGAAATTTCTTTGAGCATTCGCCCATGCTGTTTGACATCAGCGGCGTTGCTACCTGGACAAAGATCCATCGCGGCATGGTCAAAATGTACATGGATGAGGTGCTTGGGAAGTTCCCTGTGATCCAGCACTTTTGGTTCGGATCTTTGTACTCTCTTGAGCAATCAAGTGACGAGGCAGCATCCGCGAGCGAGCCAGCAGCTACTAAAGACGATACCACGAGGTAGTCGCGTCCTACGTAGTAGCCCAGGCAAACCCACCTCAAGTTTGTCTTTTTTAACCTCCTGCCTGCAAGGATGCAGTGGTATTATCAGCTGGTTATGAATTGGTCAAGGTTAGCAATACCAAAAATTGATGTCCATGGCGTTGCATTCTACGTGCCAGACTTTTCGAAATTGGGGCCGCTCTCATCATCCTGGTCTCGAGCTGCCTACTACGACCCGCAACTAAGGTGCGAATATTCTTGAGCCTCGATTATCATTATGAGTGTTATTTTATTATTGTTAGATTTATGAGTCAACGCGATAGAAGCATTACTCCAAGAATCACACAACCCCAATGCTGCCGGCGCGCGATGGCGGTCAGCGGGCAGCGCTGGCCGTCTGCGCCTCTGGATCGTCCCCTGTCCAGCTCCTGGTGCGATGTGGGATTTTCTGGGCTGCTTATTACAATGGCACATGCATGCGTTTCTGATTTGTGATCACGTGATGGTCTGGTAATCTCCAAAAAAAAAAAATCCAAACCCGATTTACGTCGACGACTTGTTCAAGTATGCCCAAGCAGGCTCAGTCAAAGTCGAATAAAAGGTCTACGAATAGGCACAGTTTCAACTCGCATGGTAAATCCAAGGACTTGGTATCATCCAAGCTGCCGAGGGCCTCAGCAACGCGTGAGGAATCTGAAGAAGATCTTTCTGTCGAAGAGCTAGAAAAACGGCTGGCCGACGAACAAAGTGACGATGTTGCCTCTGAAATATCCGAAAGCGAAATCCAGAATGCACAGTCTGATTCTGGAGACAGCGATGAGGAAGAACTCGAGTATGAAGCTATTTCTGGTGAAGACAGCGAACCTGCTGGCGAGAACAGCGAAGCGGGAGAGCCAGCTGCACCCAGTGCGGTACCTAGCCAGGCCAAAAGCGTACCCAAAGTGCCGGCCGCTATCACTGTGGACGCCGAAGACCGCAAGCCCTTCTCTAGCATAAACCTCTCCGAACCCACTTCCCGCTCTATCGCAGCCATGGGATTTGACACGATGACCGCCGTCCAGTCGCACACCATCCCTCCACTGCTTGCAGGCAGAGACGTTCTGGGGGCGGCTAAAACAGGTAGCGGCAAAACCTTGGCATTTCTCATCCCAGCCATTGAGCTCCTTTATAATCTCAAGTTCAAACCTCGGAATGGAACAGGCGTGATTATTATTTCCCCTACTCGTGAGCTCGCCTTACAGATTTTCGGAGTAGCACAGGAGTTGCTGCAATTTCACTCGCAAACTGTGGGAATCGTCATTGGCGGGGCCAACCGTCGCCAGGAAGCCGAGAAGCTGGTCAAAGGTGTCAACCTTCTCATTGCTACCCCGGGCCGCCTTTTGGATCATCTGCAGAATACTCAGGGCTTTGTGTTCAAAAACCTGAAATCGCTGGTTATCGACGAGGCCGATCGGATTCTTGAGATTGGTTTCGAGGAGGAGATGCGTCAAATCATTAGAATACTGCCCAACGAGGGCCGCCAGTCTATGCTTTTCAGCGCCACTCAGACCACTAAGGTTGAAGACTTGGCTAGAATCTCCTTGAGAAAGGGACCCCTCTACATCAACGTCGATTCCGAAAAGGACGTGTCGACTGCTGACGGACTTGAACAAGGTTATGTTGTGACAGAGAGCGATAAGCGCTTCCTCTTACTATTCACGTTCCTGAAGCGCAACAGAAAGAAGAAGATCATTGTTTTCTTTAGCAGCTGCAACAGTGTCAAATACCATGGGGAGCTGCTCAACTACATTGATATGCCCGTGCTCGATCTCCATGGCAAGCAGAAGCAGCAGAAGCGCACCAATACATTCTTCGAGTTCTGCAATGCCAAACAAGGAACGCTAATTTGTACCGATGTCGCTGCTCGTGGTCTAGATATTCCTGCTGTGGACTGGATCATCCAGTTCGACCCCCCAGATGACCCGCGTGACTACATTCACCGCGTTGGCCGGACGGCCCGGGGCTCAGATGGCAAAGGCCGTAGCTTGATGTTCCTCACACCTGCAGAACTGGGCTTCCTGCGGTATCTCAAATCTGCCAAGGTTCCGCTTAATGAGTACGAGTTCCCCTCCGACAAAATCGCCAACGTTCAGGGCCAACTAGAAAAGCTTGTATCTTCGAACTACTGGCTAAACCAAAGCGCACGCGACGGGTACCGCGCTTATCTCCAGGCCTACGCCAGTCACCACCTCAAGACGGTGTACCAGATCGATAAGCTCGACCTGGTCAAGGTCGCCAAGTCCTTTGGTTTCCCCGTACCGCCTAAGGTTAACATTACCATTGGCGCTAGTGGCAAGACTGCTGAAAAGCGGGCCAACAAGCGCCACGCCGGGGGCGGGCACGGGAGTCGGCCGGCTAAAAAGCTACGCGCATAGAGTCTAACTTGGTAAACTATTTTTGTAAATATTCGGTCGATATAATATAATGCAAGTGTAATGGATGTTACGGCAGGTAGTGTTCATTTCGCGCTGCCGGATATTATGTACGAGTACGGCCCGCTACAAGCGGGCGCTAATAGGGGGCGGGGCGGTCAGCGGCCCAAATGTCTTTTCGCTTGTCTCACGCTGCGCTGTCGCCGAATCAGACCGTCTGTCTAGGGGCGCGGCATCTTAAATGCAATCTTTTTCGCGGGACCGGTGGCTTCACTAAGGGCAAGATGCCCTTTTCTTCATCGTCCATCTCTTTAAGCGCTCGCGCTTTGATTTTCGCCACAGCCTCCGGGTTGAACTTGGGCTCACCCCAGTCGTGCGACGGCATGGGCACGAGCCAGAGCCACACGGGGCCCATAGTGCTCTTGATATTCTGCCAGGGCGACCTCGTAAAAGGGCCAGGGATAAGGTCCTCCTTGGCCGAAAGTTCAACTACTCTGCGCACCTCGCCCACGTCCAGGTTGACGTAGAGAGCCCTACCGCGGCGGACATCCAACATGTCGATTGTCGTCTGGTTCGTATAGAGGTACTTTACGTGTTGCAACAATACAGTCGCTGCAAACGGTAGCCAGAAGCCACAGATGACGTAGACAGGGATAGCAAAGGCGGAGATTTCCGGTAGCTGGTTGTGCTGAAACACCAGCATCGACACCAATACGAGGACGAGAGCGGCAGACATGGCGAGTGTGAACTGGATAAACAATTTGCGGTTCCGCTGGCCAATGACACCACCAATCCAAATGCAAAAGTGATCCATGACCGGCACGCAGGTGTTGGTGGCCGACGAATGATGTGCCCGCGACGGTTTGATGTGCTTACAGTACGAGCACCACAGCGCATAGCCCTGCGGATCACACAGAAAGGGATCATCGTCCGTGCCAGCTGGAGGGTACGCCGCGTCCACCTTTCCGGGACCCACGAGAAAAATAAGGGCCCAAATGACCCCAATGTATGCGACAATGACCACAAACAATGTGAGAATGGCGATGGCGGCGCCCCTGTTTCGGCGCCGGATATGGCCCCATACAATCACATACGCATAAGCGTACAGAAAGAAGCCAATGATGCCCACAATTACAAGCGGAACCACCACTTCGGTGACCTTGTTGACTTGTCTTTTCACGGCAGCCAGCCGGGGCGCCGCAACGCCTCCGCCCAGATCGGTCACCGCGGGCGGCCCACCATCCTCTGGCTTTGGCGGCAGGTCAGACGTTTCTGGCATGTGCCGTCTGTTTGATGCGAGCGGGCTCTAGCGCCCTTTGTTCCCGCAGTGGGTGGCTATGTCTTTGTCGTGCAGTTGTTTTTGTCTACTTAGATAGTCAGGTGATGATGCCCAGTACATACATTGGGCCTGAGTAGTCAGCGGCTGTGGCGGCTGTGGCGAGGCCGCGCACCACCCAGAAGCTCGCTGCCCTGCCCGCGCCGGGGCCCTGGGCTTGGCTAACACTGCGGCTCTGCCTTTGGGCCCAGCTGACCTGGGACAGATCTTTCCGAGGAGATCCTCCCCCGCATGTCAAGCGATGTCCGAAACGAAGGATGATATGTGCCCAATATGCCGGTCTTCCCGGTACCTGAACCCGGATATGCAGTTTCTGGTAAACCCTGAGTGTTATCACAAAATGTGCGAGTCGTGCGTAGACCGAATTTTCACCGTGGGCCCCGCGCCCTGCCCGTACCGGGGCTGTGGCAAAATACTGCGAAAACAGCGGTTCAAGCAGCAAGTTTTTGACGATCTGGTTGTGGAGCGCGAGGTAGATGTGCGTCATCGCGTGATGAAGATCTTTAACCGCCGTAGAGACCATTTCAACTCGGACGATAGCTACGACGACTACCTGGAACAGGTAGAGAACATCATCTTTGCCATTGTGGACGGCGGCGCCGAGGCAGAAAAGGCCGAGCGCGAGCTGGCAGCATATGAACATGAAAACAAGCAGGAGATCCTGCAGAACACGCTGGCCCAGCGCCAGGATGACGAGCTGCAGGCTGGCCTGGGCCGCGCGGAGGCAGAGCAGCAGCAGCGGCTCCGCCTGCTCGCCATCGAGTTGACGCAAGAAGAGCAGAACCTCAAAGACCGCCTACAACAGGAACTCATCCAGGGACTTGCTACGGGGAGCAAGCCGTCTGGTGACCTTGTGCAGGAGATGCGAAAACGGATCGAAGCCGAAACTAAAGAGTTGCGAAAGAAATACGACGAGGAGGTCCGCAAGTTCTCGCAAGGCAAGCATAGAAAAGCGGCGACGACAGCGGATTATGCAAGAAGTGCACGGACACCGTTCACGCCGTTCGCCGGCGACCTCTACCTGCCGACACACTACGATCAGCGCGACGAGTACTTTGATCCGTCTATGGAGAAGGCACTGGATGCCGCGGTCAAGGCTGGAGGCTTCAGTGTGTGGCATGCCCAATCAGAAACCTTGGCTCTCGCTTTCATGGGGCTGGATGTAGATGTTCAGGCCGAAAAAGCAACCGAGACTGCGACTACGGCTTCACCAATTCCTGTGAGCTAGCATGAGCTGTTTGTCTCCTTGTACCAGTTCGTCTGCTATTGACTAGGATATTTTGCGTGACCCGCACCAAGTAGATTACGAACGGGCATAATTTGGTCGCGGCAAAGCGTGCTGTGCATGGTGCCGGGGCTGTGTCCAAACCGGGCTGAACCGGGCAGGGTTCGACCAACGGGATATATACGTATCGTATAATAATTTATAGTTTTTCAGAGCTCTATTAAGCTAACGGTCCGGTTAAAGATGCGGCGAACTCTTCGCAGGACCATGCTGCCAACCTTTGTTTCAACCTTGGGTGTAAGATACGCATATTATTCCGGGTGCATAGTGCATGCAATGGGGCATTACGGTGCTCGATTCTGCTGAGTATTCTCGAAGCACCAAAGCTGTTTTGAATATAATTCAAAACAAAAAAACCAGTGCATGGTCCATTATTATGAAGCCAAAGCCGGCAAGTAACTAAATGGTTCGCATTTTCCCTCTCAGCCCGACCACCTACTAAACTTCACCACGTCAGGGCAGGTGATGGCAGCTCCCACTGTTGTACTCTCGCCCCGCTGGCCCGCAGTTCGCTGAGCCTGGCACCCGCGTGCACGGCGCGTCACCCGAGAACATGCAACGGTGGACATTTTCGCTTGCTGCTGCTATAGGCATGGGTGCTGTAGGATACTGCTTAGCTCTGTACCTCGGGAAACCCAGCGCGGAGAGCCAGCCTGTCGGGGATATTGTCGAGTGCATTGGTGAGACTCCGCTGGTGCGCATCCCATCGCTATCGCGGCTAACCGGCTGCGAGATCTACGGCAAGCTCGAGCTCGCCAATCCCGGCGGCAGCGCCAAGGACCGCATAGCGCGAGCCATTATCGACGATGCCCAGGCCAAGGGCCTACTGCGCCCGGGCAAGCGGGACGCTGTTTACGAAGGCACATCCGGCTCGACGGGTATTTCGCTAGCTCTCATTTGCCGGGCGCGTGGCTATGACGCCCACATTGTACTCCCGGACGACACAAGCGAGGAAAAGGTCACGCTGCTGCGACGGCTGGGCGCCATCGTCCATCCTGTGCGGCCGGCGGGAATCGCGGACCCCGGCCACTACGTGAATATGGCCCGGCGGCTGGCAGCGGAGCACTGTCAGAATGACAGCAATAGCCTTGCCATTTTCGCGGACCAGTTTGAAAATGAGGCCAACTGGCGCAGCCACTTCTACACCACTGGGCCCGAGATCTGGCGGCAGACAAATGGTGCAATCGATGCCTTCGTGACGGGCGCGGGCACCGGTGGGACGATTTCGGGTGTGTCTCGGTACCTGAAGCAGCGCCGACCAGACGTGCGGATTGTCCTTGCAGACCCTCCCGGCTCGGGGCTCTACAACAAAATCAAGTTTGGCGTGATGTTTGACCAGGTGGAGCGCGAGGGCACTCGCCGCCGGCATCAGGTCGATACCCTAGTGGAAGGCATTGGCATCAACAGGATAACCAAGAACTTTGCTGCTGGCCAGGACGTCATCGACGACGCTTACCGTGTCACTGACGCCGAATCGCTGGTAATGGCCCACCATCTTGTCGAGCAAGACGGGCTATTTGTAGGGTCGAGCTCAGCTGTGAACTGCGTAGCCACGTTCCGGCTGGCCAAGCAGCTCGGTTCCGGACACACAATTGTCACCATTCTGTGCGACAGCGGCACGCGGCACGTGTCAAAGTTTTGGAAAAGCCCTGTGGATACGACTCACGGGCTGCACGAGGAGCTGGCTCCCGCATCCGCAGCCCCGGAAATTCCAAGCATGCAGTGAAACGTTCTACGAAACATATACGAAAATAGCAATCTAATTTCGATCGGATGGTCTGGGTAGGCGAGGAGGAGTCTAGGCCTCAGTTTTCGGAGCAGCCGTTGAGCCAGCGGGAGGCTCGCCGGTGCCGGTGGCCCCCTCGCCCTGGGAAATGTACTGTTTCAGCGTCGTGACGATGAGATCGTGGTCGAGGTGCTGCGGCAGGCCGCTCACCACAGCAACACCGGCAATGCCCTCAATCCCACGAACGCGAATAGGGAACCCGCCGCCATGGCTCGAGTATGCCGCCTCGTCGACGTAGAACGCGCCGCTCATGGAGCGGCCCTCGGCCCGCATTTTGCAGCCCAAGTAGAAGGTCGAGCGATACCAGCGGACGACCGAGTTGCGCTTGCGGGCAACCCACTCCATGTTGTCGGGAATTACGCCCGGCCGCGAGCAGCACTGGAAGTACACGACGCCCGTCGGGGCGCTGAGCTGGATCAGCACAGGCTTGGTGTGCTGCCGTGCGTTGTCGCGCAGCAGCGTGCCGATTTCATAGGCGATGTCCGAGTTGAAGGCGCTCAGAATGGTGTCGCCTTCTTGCTGGTCGATTTCGGCGAGCGGGAGGTCGTAGGGACCGGGCTGGCTAGCGGACGTCATTTTATGCGATGTTGGATCAAACAGGTCGAGGAGAGCGCTGGCTACGGGATTAGGGTGCTTTGTAGATCAGCCCCAGTTATTAATCCGGGGCCCTGTCTGCCAGCACCCTCACCCTCGCCCTCACCCACCGCCGGCGTGGGCGAGCACCCCTGCGATCGACGCGCGCTGCGCGGCTAAGGGGGAACGATACGTCCCAACAGGTCCTTGTTTACCGGGGAACCCAACCACCCTAGCCCTGCGTCCTCAGACGACTCCCTGCAGCCTCGACCCGCGTTTCTTTCAAACACTTTTGTGGCCCGCGACACCGCTGACCAGTTAATTGAGGGCTACTGAGGACGCCAAAGAAGGGCCAACCACCGAGTGTGCCATAAATAACTCCCTTAATTCTTGCAGAATTGTCTTCTGGACGCTCGATTCTCGGTGCTCTGGAAGCTGCCGTGAACCCGCCGCTCTTTTATATTCAGGCCTTTTAACGACAGCCCCCGCTGCAAAGCAGCCAAAGTTCGGTAGCAGGCCCCGGTCTTGTCCTGCAATCGGCCGCAAAACCGCTGAAAAACCCCTAGTGACCCCCAAGCACCATGACAGCGTCGAACCGGCCGCTCAGACCGGCGTCCCCGTTGCGCAAAGTGCCCTCCATGGGACCTGCCGGCACTATGTCGCCGCCCCCGAGCAACCGCGTGTCCATGTCTCCGGTTGGTCGGACGCTGCGGCGGCCCATGTCGATGGCCTCGCTTCCGTCCGCGGCCAACACGTCTCGAGCGTCCTCCGTGGCCAGCTCGCGGGCATCAGGCGGAGCCCAGATGTTCAAGGGCACCATCCACGTGGGCGTCCGCGCACGGCCCGAGTTCACCCTTTCTGGGTCTGCCGCTTCTTCATCTAGTGACTTGTCTGCCGCTCAATGGTATATAGACGAACCTGGGCGGACGGTAAGCCACTCATCGGCAGGAGACTTCACGTTTGACCAAGTGTATGGCGGATCTGCATCCAATGCTCAGGTTTTTGATCGGTCAGTCCGGCACCTGGTGCACCAGGTTGTGGAGGGTTATAACGCCACGGTTTTCGCCTACGGCATGACCGGCTCCGGCAAAACGTTCAGCATGCAGGGTGACTCTAATGACCCAGGAATCATCACCCGCTCGGTGGAGTTACTTTACGAGCTTATCCGCGCCCGCGCTAAGCCCACGACGGTGCGTATCTCTTACCTCGAAATCTATAACGAGCGGGTGTGCGATCTGCTTGCCCCGGACGGCACTCGCGGCCCCGAGGTGCTTCTACGCGATGACCAGGTGCTGGGTGTTCGCGCTCTCAATCTAAGTGAAATCCAGGTGCAGAGCGCTGGCGACCTACTCTCCAACATCGCGCGTGGAGACATCAACCGCCGCACATCTTCCACGCAATTCAACCTGCATTCTTCGCGTTCTCACGCGGTAGTGCAAATCAGCGTAATGGGTGATGGTAGACAGTCTACGTTATATCTCTGCGATTTGGCAGGCAGTGAGCGAGCGGTTGCACAGGCAGAGCGTCGCAAAGAGGGCGCCTATATTAACAAGTCTCTTCTCACGCTGGGCACCGTGATATCTCGTCTGTCAGTTGGGGGAAGTGGCCATATCCCTTTCCGCGATTCGAAGCTCACGCGATTATTGCAGCCGTCTCTCACTGGCAGAGCAATTGTGGCCGTCTTATGCACCATTCAAACGTCTATGAATACGTCAACGGAGACATTGAACACGCTAAGGTTTGCCGCGCGCGCCAAGAACATTGTTGTCACGGCTAAGCGCAATAGCCTTACGGAAGACACAGCACAAACAGCATCTAATGAGCGACTCCTCCACTTGATAGAGCAGCAAAGGCTGGAGATTGCGCAGCTCAAAAGCGAGCTGGATGCCTCAGCAGCAGCCAAGGAAGATCTTCAGGGCCAGCTCGACTTTTACATGCGCATTGCCGATCAGGGAGCGGAAGACTCTTTGGAGAATATATTGAGAGAAGATGGGCTCGGCGTGGAAGCCGACGAAGAGCACGAGGCACGTGCTCGCGCCGACAAGGCTGAAATCAATCGCCTCAACGAGCAGATTTCTTCGTTGATTGGGCAGATGGCTGAGACCAACAACGAGT
The DNA here is from genome assembly GCA_030556915.1 of Wickerhamiella qilinensis. Classification (NCBI taxonomy): domain Eukaryota; kingdom Fungi; phylum Ascomycota; class Dipodascomycetes; order Dipodascales; family Trichomonascaceae; genus Wickerhamiella; species Wickerhamiella qilinensis. The sequence goes on from JAKTUW010000018.1 coordinate 44,209, forward strand.
TAGCGAAGCTGCAGGCGATAGGAACCCACCCAGGTCGGCTGAGTTTTGACCCAGAAAAGCAGGATCTACTTGAGGAGATTGCGGACCTCAAAGAGACGCTTAACGACAAAGCCCGGATTATAGAATTCCTGCGCGGGTCAAACGAGCGGCGGGCCAACCTGGACAAAATGAACGCTTCCAGTGGGTCGGTGCCGCGTCAACTTCCCGTCAGTCCTCCACAGGGCGCCTTTGACTAAATGTTGTAGGCGGTACTGTCTGCGCTGCGCTTGTACCGTGGACACCCGAGGATCGCGAATGTCACAACCAACGTGTGCGTCGGAGTATTTATTATCCAGTGATTGGCAGTATTATAAGCGTTTTCAGTTTCTCATCTGTAGGCGGTGGTGTCAGGCTCCCCTCCTGGTGCGAGTCCCGTGCTCACATCGGCTGCTATTGCTCGACTCTTGTCCTTGTCCTTTTCAGGGGTTTTCTATCTATTTATATATAGAGCCATAAATAACTCTGCTGTATTACTACTACTGATTCCAAAAACTGCTTGCCCCAGCAAACAACTTGACTTGAGCTGCTGTCAGTTTCAGAACCCGCTGTTGAAGGGGTTCCCACCCGGCTACGTCAGGGTACACCGGGCGACTGGTCCGATGGGGCGGTTTGCTTGCTCAGAGCAAACGTTCCTCGAACTTCAGGTCGTTGATGGGGGCCAAGCCAATGAGGCCGCGGATAAGGTTCTCCAGGGCCGAGCGCTGCTTGTTCAGACCGTTGACGGGGTCGTAACCCGGACGAGTCAGCGGCGCCTTCAGCCAGTAGGAAAGGTACGACAGCACCGAGTGGAAAGGCAGGTACTCGTGGTCATCAGACTTCTTGTACGTCACACGCGACAGGAACTCGGACATCACAACCAAATCGATGATCAGGGGCGTAGCAAGGAGTGAGTCCTCGCACACGTTGTGGATCGACACAGTATTGTGGCCACCCAGCATCAGCTCCGAGTAGTACTCGTCCATGGCAACCTTGGAGTCTCCAACAGCCGGCATGTACTTGATGACAATAGTGTGGTCCACCTTCTTGCCGAGCTTGTCGTTGTAAAGGATCTGGTTGCTTTCGATCATGTCGTCGACAACAGAAGCCTTGGAGATCTCCTTGGACCGGAACTGCTGCGGGGCACTCAGGTTGTAGCCGTCATTGTTACCGAGATGGTTGTACGAAGCAATCGAGATAGGGCGGATACCGGCGTCGACAAGGTACTGAGCGAGAACACTTTTGATCTTGGTCTGGCCCGACTTGAAGTCATCGCCTCCAATGAACGTGTTGTGGCGCTCAGCAAGCTCAATGGCACCAGGCACAAACGTGTTCTGAGGAGAGCCGTTGATGTAAGGCACGCCCTCAAGAATCGATGCAATGGCAAAGATGGTCGACGGAGACACCTCATCGTGTGAGGCCTTGACAGCAGACAGCAAGTTGTCGGCGGTGTCGTTGACGCCCGGGATGAGTTCAGCATAGCGCTCGGTGTTGGCCGTCCACAGAACGATCACCTTATCAAGACTGTTCGACTCCTTGAACTCGCGAATGTCTTTTCGAATGTGCTCCACGTGAGCCCACTTGTCAGCGCCAGGAATGACATTGTCAGCACGCTCACCCTGGTTGGCAGCGATGAAGTCCGGGTAGTAGACCGAGGGCAGCGGGGTCACAGACGACATCTGCTTGACCAGCTGACGCTGCAGGTCGTAGTCCAGAACCTCGGCACGCTTCATGGCATCGGCGAGGTTGAGCTTAGAGATATCCCAACCGCCAATAACCAGGTCGTTCGGGTGGACCATAGGAGCCAGCGAATTGAAAGGAGCGTACACGTCCTTGCCATTCTCGTCGACACCAAGGAAGATGGTCGACGCCTGGGTGACCGAGCCAAAGTAGTTGGGCTCCTGCACGCCGCGCTTAGTCTGGAACGAGATGTTGTTCCGGTTGGCCAGAACGGCAGCAGTAAAGGTGGTACCGTTGTTGCCGCCCAGGCCGACCAGCATAATACCGGTCTTGGGAACGCGGGTGTCGAGCTTGAACTCGTACTCGGTGGAGGTCGGGGTGACGTCAAACTTGCCACCGGGCAGACGCTTCACAGAGGCACTCTCGTAGACGTACTTGGAGGTAATGGCATCGTCAGAAGCCACGGCACGGTCGGTGTTAACGTGGACAGAGGTCTTGCCAGACAGGCCAGTGCCGACCGAGGTGGGCACCGCATTAGTTGCGTTGGCAGCAGTGGAAGAAACAGATTGGGCAGAGGGAGGGGTCATTTTTAGTTTTTTTTTGGGTGTTTGTGATTTTTAGGTTTTTTTTGGTAGGTTTTTTTTTTTGTTTCCGTAGAACGGGTTGAGCGAGTTGAGCGAAGGTTTTTACTTGAAAAACCTTAAACCTCCAGATCCAGCAGCTGATCCAGAAGAGTTGTGAGGGTTGTGCGCGCTTCCTAAAAGGTTAGAAAACGTGGTGAAAGTTGAAAGACCGGAGCTGGACTAGTGAAATTTACTAGACCAGGTAGTTCGACAATCGGGGTAAGGAGTCGCGTGGCTCCCCCAGGGCGGTATTTATACGTCCTGTGGGGAACGGCTCACGTCAGATACGGGGAACGCAGAGCGCGGGCGCAGCTGCATTACTGTGGTTGAGCGGGTGGGGGGAAAGGATCGGGAGGGGCCGTAGCTCGGCGAGGGGTGGGAGTTGCCCAGCTGAGCAGTGCAGACAACAGGATGGTACTATTTGGAAGCAGTGCTCATGATAATATTGAAGTGGAGAGTACAAGTGCCTGCACGCGGCTCCTTGAATCCTCTGCGAGCACGCCGAAAACGGAATAACCGGTCCCGATGGCCTGCAGTCACATGTACTATGCCCTGCGTAGGCTGCCACATAACACCTAACCTGGCGGGCTAAGGCATCTCCGCGCGCGCGGAGTTACCAGGGTGGCCGATAGCGACCCGGGACTGGGGTCAGGGCTAGCCTGCTAGTTGTCTGCCTAGTCAGCAGGCGCGGGAGGGAGGCAGAGGCGGTGGGCCCAGTACGCTGGCTGCAGGGCCGTGCGGGCGCAACATGATTTCCAGGACCTTATCCTAGTCAATTGATTTTATCTTTCTATATTTTTCCCGATATTTACTTGATATTCTTCTTCTTTCTTCAGCATAACTCAAGTTCGATTGCATTGCATTAATCAGGCTATATGTAAACATGGCCTTTTCACCTGCTAAGTAGTGTATCAAATCACTGTGAGCGTAGTATCGCAAAGTATAGTAACCCCTACTGCTAGCTCACCGGTATGCATACTGTAGTGTCATACCATAAATCTAGTTATGGTAAGTATCTATGGGGAATCAAGGATCTGCAAGTGTAGAAGTACCAAATTGCCCACGAGTTAGTCACACAGGGCCAAGACGAAGACATGTAAGTGTAACTATTGAGTGCAACTGCCCACAAAAGGCAACGGACAGTCATCGTACGAGGTCGTTATGCTAGCTTTATCATGAGCATGAGGCGAAATTTCGGCCGTCATCGGTGTTCGCTTTCATTGCAGTAAGAGGCGTCGGCCTTTTTGTCGCAGAGCAATAAGCAGACTAACAAGCTATCTTATCCAAAGGATGCATCTAGGCTATATCACGAGCGAGGAATTTAGAAATGAGCTCCTCATCTCTAGGAGTGACTGTGTTTAGGCATACCAGATGGCGAACGGGCCAGACCGGTCGAGAAGTACCGACAATGAGTCGGCGCCGGAGCACACACTAACTTCGAAAAATCCGTGGTCAGGTAATTCCCATAAATACACTCGAGACAGACCTAAGCAACCTACTTAATGCTAATTCAACTTGGAACATGACAGAACTTCGGGGCAAAAACCTGAAATATCTCTACAAGCTCATAGCACGTTGCAAATCTACATTAAATAGTTGCACCTATGGCTGCCTGTGTCACCAGCCGCGACGCATGACGGCACCGGGCAAGTAGAATAAACATCGCCCAAACCGAATCAATCACAGGCAACCACCGCGCAGACGAAGTACAAGATGCAGGGTCGACTCCTTCTGGATGTTGTAGTCAGACAGGGTCCTGCCATCCTCCAGCTGCTTACCAGCGAAAATTAGGCGCTGCTGGTCTGGAGGAATGCCCTCCTTGTCCAGGATCTTCGACTTGACATTGTCAATCGTGTCCGACGACTCTACCTCCAGGGTGATGGTCTTACCCGTGAGAGTCTTGACAAAGATCTGCATACCACCACGCAGACGAAGAACCAGATGCAGCGTCGACTCCTTCTGGATGTTGTAGTCCGACAACGTGCGTCCATCTTCCAGCTGTTTACCAGCAAAGATCAGGCGCTGTTGGTCCGGAGGAATGCCCTCCTTGTCCAAAATCTTGGACTTGACATTATCAATCGTATCCGACGACTCCACCTCGAGGGTGATAGTCTTGCCTGTCAGGGTCTTGACAAAGATCTGCATACCACCGCGCAGGCGCAACACCAGATGTAGGGTCGACTCCTTCTGGATGTTGTAATCAGAGAGGGTTCGCCCGTCTTCCAGCTGCTTACCAGCAAAGATAAGACGCTGTTGATCCGGAGGGATACCCTCCTTATCAAGAATCTTCGACTTCACATTATCGATGGTATCGGAAGATTCCACTTCCAGAGTAATTGTCTTCCCCGTAAGCGTCTTTACGAAGATCTGCATACCGCCACGCAGGCGCAGAACCAGATGCAGGGTCGACTCCTTCTGAATGTTGTAGTCGGACAACGTACGTCCATCCTCCAGCTGCTTGCCGGCGAAAATCAGACGCTGCTGATCCGGAGGAATGCCCTCCTTATCCAGAATCTTAGATTTGACATTGTCAATGGTGTCAGAAGACTCGACCTCCAGGGTAATTGTCTTTCCCGTGAGGGTCTTGACGAAGATCTGCATACCACCACGCAGGCGCAGAACCAAATGGAGAGTAGATTCCTTCTGGATATTGTAGTCGGACAACGTGCGGCCATCCTCCAGCTGCTTGCCAGCAAAGATCAGGCGTTGTTGGTCCGGGGGGATACCCTCCTTGTCCAGGATCTTCGATTTCACGTTATCGATAGTGTCTGACGACTCGACCTCCAGGGTGATTGTTTTACCCGTGAGAGTTTTAACGAAAATCTGCATGAGAATAAATAAACGGCGGGAAAACGGTCGCTTTTAGAGACGGTGTTAAGTGAGGATAACAGGGTGGGACTTGCGCAATCAAGGTCGCCCTTAAATACCCAACGGGGTGGCGCACCCATACGGGCCCTAACCCTTCACATGCAGCAACTGACCATCTAGAAGGATTTTTCTGGGAGCATACGAACTCGCTAGCACCCTTCTGCGCTTCTATAGAATACCCAAGCAGCTTTTTCACGGCATAAGAGAGCTCGGTAAACGCAATTGCTCACAATGAAGTAGAATAAATTCCGAATAAAACTTGGAGCCGCTTGGGGCCCACGTTCCACTGCTCCCGGACAGCTCACCCGTATCGCCTTGCAGCTGCACTCAAAAGTGGTTGGCGAGGTGGTCGCCGGGGTAACCGGTGCGGCACAGGTGAGAGAGAGGGGCAGTGATTGATGGGCGCTGCCCGCCGTCAGTGCATATGCAGATCCGCGGGGAAAATGTACGCGATTACGGCGCGTACCTGATATCTCCGGCAACGCTTTTAGGCTTGCTACCCACCTATTTTTACTCAAGCACCAGGAGCAGTACGAGCGCCACGCTGGCGCACTATCCAGTTGACCAGCCCTCTGGACGCGACATCTGACGTAGCTCGCAGCACAATCGAATCGGGTAATCACGAATGACTAATCCGACTCACCTCCAGCCATGCCGAGCTACGACGTGGGCGTGCGCGCAAGTCTTCCAAACAAAGACGCCTGGTCTCGCATTGCACTATGTACGAAGGCCTCCTCAATAATGTTACAAACTTGGGTTCTACGGATTGATAATAAGCTCTACATTCGGATACGTGTGGTATAGCGATACGCGCTACTTTGTTCCTCCCGCGGCGGCATGCACGCTGGAGCCACACTGGGCTTGCCACGAGGCTGCTGCACGCCGGAAGCGGGCATAGATCTCATCCAGCCTAACCAGCCAAAGCCTGCACAGCGTCACTGTTATCAGCTAGTAACATGGCCGGCAGGTGATGAGCAGGACTATATTCACCGCCGGCAAGAGGTGGATATATGATTTTATGAGCGAAATAAATAAATTATGAAATAAATAATAGCTGCTGCCCACGACGTGAGCGCGGCCCTTCATCGCATTCCCAGGATGTCGTCTCCAACGCTCACCCATCCAGGCTGTGCGCCACCTGCCAAACTCATATGGCGCCCGAAAAATATTTTGCCATTGGTACGCCGGTGCTTCATTAGTGTGAGGTATGGTCGCGGGTCGGACTTGCCTCCTGGTGTGACACAGATCATATTACAGCGCCTGCAAGGCCCAAGCAGGCTGAATCTGAGGTCCGCAACGTGAAGGGAGGTCCAATCTTCTTCTTCAAACGGCGCAGAAGTCTCAATAAGAATATTTCCCCGGAAAACCGACGGATCGATACCATCCAGGGCAGCCGAGCTAGTGACAGATATCAACAAAAGAGGACTAGTATTTGCCAGTGTCATGAGCCTCTGTTGCTCAGGCGAGGCCGGGTTATTTTTGAAATGCTTTGTCTGTCCATCTGCGATCTTCGCCAAAGTGCAGGGAGTTCCCAAGGCTTTGCTAAAGAAGTCAACAACATGCGGATCTTGGTTCATAATGACCTGAGGGCTATCGTCTTCCTGATCAGCTTTACAGGCAAAAGCAGAAGGACAATCGCCTGCTCGGTCCCATTTTGAGGCATCCAATTCGACTGTACAAATTGTCGAGTGGTATCTTATCGTCAGTTTATTAGTGACTTCATTGATTTCAGGCCTGATATGCGCCATATTGAGATTGTGCTTGAGAGATAGCACCTTGCCGCTTGCCGGGCAAACAATGCAAAATTCACGGTCCCACTTTAATCCGCCAGGTGTAACCATCGCAATAGGCACCGGGACCCCTGCACATGACTTTATAGGGTAGATTATTATCCTTGCGACAGTTCCTGAGCCCTTGGGCGCAGTGATCAGTTGGCGTTCTGGGCTGGCCGACTTGAAGTACCTTTCGATGCAATTCACCAGAGCATCAACATCTTCGCGCATCGAGTATGGCCCAAGACTCACTCTGATGACTCCAGTCATCTGGCCATCGATCGAATCCTTGTCATCGCTGCAAGTCTTTCCGTATTGAAGATTGTTTGAGATCATTTGCTCGTCGGTAAGCCCTGAAACTTGTGTGAATGCCCCGGTATTACACAGGGTTCCCACACGAACATGGATCCCTAGCTTTGAGGCGACGTTTGAAAACTCCGTATACCCCGCGTGTTTGAGGCTGAAGGTCACAATGGGACCATGATGTCTCTTCGAGTAGATATGGCAAGAATCTGTAGATTCAAGTTGGGACATGCAATAACTTGTGAGGGCGGAAACGTGGCTCGTGATATGTGAAAAGTCCCCATAGATGTCATGGAAAACATCGATAGCAGCATTAAGGGAACTGATAGTGTGGAACGGGACTGTTCCATCTTCGAGGCTCGCCACGAGATCGGATTTGCGGACCATATACTGGCGGGTTGCCGTAAGTGCGTCTACGGTGCCTCCGCCAGCATATTTTCTGCGCGAAACCAGACGCAGAACCTCTGGTCGTGTCCGCCTGATCAAGAGGCCACCCAAGTCAGGAAGGCCGAAAATCTTATAGAACGACACAATGGCAAAGTCAGGCTTAAGCTCGCTAAGGTTTGGCATGGATGTAGAACAGTACGATGCCAGATCTACCACGCTGCAAGCGCCTGCCTCGGCTACGTGGTCCTGCCAAGCTTCCCCGGGGTACCTGCGGCCGGAAAAATTAGACTGCAAAGGCCACGAAACTATTGTGTTAGATCCGATGGATCTTGCTTGTGAGATATCATCAACAACCGTAAAGCTTTTGGCCAGCTCGCGCAGCCCGACTAGCGACGTGTGCGAGTCACGCAGGTAGAGGTAGGACAGACCGTGCAAAAACTCGCCAACCAGCTTGGCTGCTGCAGTGGCACTTGCCGTAAAGACAAGGGAATATTCAGAGGGGTCGGCAGACATAAGATCCAGAATCTTCCTTCTCGTTCCGTCGATCATCTCCGCTGTCTGTGACGCCAACGGTCCACGCGAGTGCGGGTTGACCAACGGTGCGGCACACAGGCGCCGCGCCGACTCATTAGCCACTGATTTTGGATACAGCGGTGCTGCAGCATTGTCAAGATACACACCCGGCATGTAACTATATTCTGTTGCCCGAATTTGGGCGATGCGGCCCTGGTAGCCGTAGCCGTCTGGCACAGGCATTGGGGATAACGCGAGGAGGAACGCTAGGCTGGGACTTGCCACGAAAGGTGGGGTAAGCGGCTTATCGCTCGCCTCAGCTATCGGCGATTGCCGAGATGCGCGGGCGGGCCCCAGTGAACAAAACAAAATGAAGAATAAATACTATATGTAAATCCAGATAAGCTACCGACGTGGCAGAGCAAAAAAGTGCTCAGCTTTTAGCTTGGCCGCGCGCAGGGCGTAGTCGTTGCGAGAGTCGGTAGGAATACCCCGGCGAATCCAACCGCTTAGCTTGACCAGAATCGAGTCAGCCGCGTACCGCTTGTCCAGCAGAAAAATGGCAGCGTAATCGTTGATATGACGAATGGCGCGTCCTACACTCTGGTTGACGGCCCTCATAGAAAGGTTCTCGTAGTACAGCCTTGCTTCGTGCTGAGACTCCAGTGCGGACTTGCCTGACGCGCGCGCTCTTTGCTCAATGTGCTGTCTTTTGGCAACCAGCTCAGCAGAAAAAGCGTTTGGAAATGGAAGACCCACCATGACGACACCGCGTGCCAAGTTATCGCTGAAGTTTATGCCTTCAGAGAGCTTTCCCCCCACAACAGCTAACATCACGGCACCGTTCCCTTGATCGATCCCTTGGGCATACCCTGACAAAATTCGCTCCGCAGAGATGCTCTTATCCTCCATAAAAATTTTTTTGATCCCATTGAGTTCATCATATACCCCATTGGCGCGCCATTGCTCAATAACGAGCCCAAGATAACTGTAACTGGGGAAGAAGACTACCAGTCCTGCAGGCACAGCCCGAGCAATTTCCAACAGCGCAGAGCCGAGTTCGGAGATAAGCTGTGGATTGTTGCGCTTGGCAAACGTGAATTCGAACTCGAGTCCAGAGGGACCCCTAGAGATCGGCTCTACGAGCAAGTTTGCGTCAGGAACAATGTGGCCACAACTGAAAAGTTGTATCTCTCCAGGCTGCAAATAAGGAAACAGGTGAGTGATATAGTCACTCGTGGGTTCCATCGTGCCACCAGCGAGAACAACACACCTGGCCTCTTTGACCACGTCCTCAAACTGGTGGCTGGGGTCGAGCAATAAATACGTTACCGTTAATTCTTTGGCATTGCTTCTGTCGAAAAAGAGCTTTCCATCAGAGAGTGGATCCGTCGCCAACACCAAGAAATCGATTACTTTACCGAGGACCATGCTCTCAAGTTTGGTATCAACGGTCCTGTCGAACGAATGCTTTATATAGGTGTCGACTTTGAATGCGAGCTTTGATGTGGAGAGAAAATTTTGTAGGTCATACATATTGACCAGGTCGGCGTTATTGGCAGCAAAAATGTCCGATCGTGGAATCTTTGTGCCAGGAGCAGATTTACTGGCAGGCAGCGAAGCGCTCTTTTCGAAAAATTTCACTAAAGAGCTTGTAACCTTTATCGCCTGAGCTATATGGGCACGATTCTTTGCCGACAGCCGGCCTCCGACTTTGGAATAGTACATGTTCAATCCTAGTAGAGCCATAGTGACCTGCTTATGGGTGACGCTGGAAGAGTGTAGCGAAGAAATGACATCCATGAGATTATGTGCCTCATCCACAATGACAATAGCATCTTTGAGATCGATGTCCAAAGCCTTGCGTGATGCCGGATGAAATAGAAGTTGGTATGGTAGCGTCACTACCTCTGCAAAAGGAACCAGGTCTCGTGAGGCATAATACGGACACACGCCAAGCTGACTGCCCAGGTCATGGAGGTCTTCAATGTCAAGGATATCAGAGACTACAGCGTCACGCAAATCTTGGGCCTCGGGACGGTCTAAGTTCTTCTTGTAGGGACATTTTGTTTTCGACGAAGAGCTTTGCATTTCCATGCATCTGTCGTTGACTTGCGAGACAGATGGCAGCGTAGCAACTTCTGCGTTGATGCAGAGCTGCTTTCGTGAGCCTAAGCTGACGTGCTTGACTTGTTCGTATGGCGCGTCCGACCAAGCCGCGGGAATCTGCAAGAGCTTCAGAGCCCCGACCAGCTGGCTGAGCTGAGAATGCGTCCTGGAGGTGAAGAATACTTTGGTGGGCGCGTGCAGAGCCGCCAGAGAATCTTGTTCCGGGGTCTCCAGCTGTGCAATCAGCTCGCGCGTGGCTTCGTCGATCGCCGGTGCGTCATCCAGCAGATAGTCCGACTCAGTCTCTGCTGGCGTGCCTTGCTTTCCCCCAGATTTGCCGTCCCGTTTAGCAAGTTTAGGCGGGCGCCCCACGATAACTTTTGGCCTCCGCAGTTGCTTTGCTTTGGCTTGTTCGACGAGGTCGTGCAGCCGCCTTCCACGCTCTTGGAACTCAGCGATTTGCATCTCTTTCGCAGCGTCTATAGTCCACCTGGGACCGTTCGAGGCATCTAGAGTGGCCAATTCCCTGAGATGCTTGCGCTCTTCGGCGTCGCGTATCCAGCTCATGGTTGGGCAGATCAGAGAGAGCGTCTTGCCGGTGCCAGTCGGGCTCTCGAAAATGCCAACCTTTTTGGAGTCGAGCGTCGCGTAGAGTGTTTTCATAAACTCATTCTGGATTTCATACGGCGTGTACGGATGATGATACTTGTCGGCCATAGACGGCACTGCCGTTTAAGGGTCTCTATTGCTCAAGTTTGCTGGCTATAAGCTGGCGGTGTGACCTCGCCACGAGCAGCAGATAGTAGGTGTAGTACGCGTCCCACGCGTGACGGCGGTGCTCCCATGACTAAGGTTTCGAATGCGGGCAGTGGGATTGGCTAGGCAGGGACTTAATGGAGCGTAGGAAACTGGGGACGGTATAAATAGAAACAACAAGATATTCAAAATTGAGTTCAGGACATGTGAAACTAGGTCCGGCTCGCGCTAGAAGCTAGCGGTTGATATCTACAGCCCTTGGCAGCCCACAGGACCGGCGGACATCTCTCTTATCGATAAGTACGTAACTCGTCCCAATTTCGCCTACCCTGGTGCTGGAAAAAAAGTCCGCGTCCACCCAGCGCCGGTGTAGCAAGCCGAATGCCTTCGCCAATTTTCCTTTCGCGCCCCGCGCCCGGGTTCACGTTGATGGCCGTCCTTCGTGGGGCACAGTTGTCTATCGTGGGCGGGTTTCGCGCTCTGCACAACCCCGAGCTGCCCGTGCACGGCTACTACAGAAAGGCTGGGCGGGCGCTAGCGATCTCTCTTGCATTGGAGCTCGCCCTTCGCGTGGCGATGATGCTGATACATGGCCTGTTGTGGCTGTTCAATGCCCCGGTGGCTGCGCAAGACAATGTGGTTTGGGCGCTTCACGAGGTCCTGCAGGTGCGGCAACTGCTGGTGGTCCTGCTCAAAGACTCCAAATCCATGGACTCGCTCTTTTTAGACTCGCTCAAGTTTGTCGACTACACAAACGCCAAAAAGCACCCGAATCTGGAACGGAGATACGGCACATTGGCTGATGTACGGCGTGTGGAGCACCCGAATCGGCCCAGGGGCAAGAGAATAGAAGCTTTGATGAGACGAGTGGCGTGGAGGTGGGGCCGACTGGTCGCCGCAGCGCTGGCGTCGCGGATTCCAATTGCTGGCCAGTTTATCTTGCCGGCGCTTGCCTTTTACTCTTTCCGGAGCGCGGTTGGCACGTCGGCGGCCGTTGCGATATTTGCAACAGGTCTGCTAATCCCGCGTCATTGGCTCATGGTATTCCTGTCCACGTTCTGGGGCTCGCAGGCCATGGTGAGAGATCTGCTGCGTCCCTACTTCCAGCGTTTGCCGTTCACCGAGCTCTCGCGGAGACTCTGGTACGACAACCGCCAAGGTGTTATCTTTGGCTTTGGCGCGGCACTCTACACGTTGATACGAGTGCCTTACGTTGGCGTCTTGACCTACGGCATGGCGTCTGCCAGTGCTGCATATCTTGTCACCAAGGTGACGGACCCCTTGCCTGCTCCGCGAGATTTCGAGCAGTGGGCTCATGAACAGGCAGTGTGGACGGCTGCGGACATTTCATTATAGAGAACAAAAATGGACCGACTACGTCGCGATGCTGCGTTGCGAGGACAAGTCGCTGTGAAGGTACGGGGTCACCAAGACCTGCCCCTGCGGGTGTTCATCGTGGATCATCACCTCTCATGCATGTCTGGTAAAAAATATTATATTCGTTTGACGTCGAGCCGCGATCAATGTATAAAATAAATAAATAGCTTGGCCTTGCCTTTGACTTTGAAACTTTGGACCCCTGTTTGCCGCTGCCAAGACCTTGCCATTGGTTTCTGTGCGTGGGCTTCCGCTGCGACAGGTAAAGTGCCCCGATCTTACGTGAGAACCGGTCCGAGCCAGATCTGCATTGGAACAGGGGGGCTGGCCGCGAGAGGCGCCATCGCACATTGCTTTTTTATAGTGTCAGTTTAATACGGGTTGAGTGGCATGAATGCTCGAGCCGGCTCGGCAACGCAGCGGTGACGCCAATACTTGTCGTTGAAGTAACCAATGCCGGCGATTTGGTGATCGTGGCTCTCTGGCTTGGCCACCCTGGCTTGGCCGGGCGTAGTTGGGCGTCCTCTAATCGTCCGAACACGCCGTGGCTGACTTAGCGGTGATCTACGGACTGTTTTCCAAGATCCAGCTCTCCCTTCAGCCAGAGCTTCCCTGCTCCTGTCCCAGCCGCACGGCTGCGGGCTAGGTTCGTGGGCGGACCTCCCAGCCAGCCAGCCTGCTGCTGTCCCGCCGCTGCCCACCCACAGCGCAGGGACAGGCAAGCCCAAGACGGTGGGCTGCTGACCAACTGCCGCACCCGTTCCACCATCATGTCTGGGCTGCAGCGTCGACGAGTCGCCGGCGCCGCTCAGAACGGCACGGGCGCGGGCGCGGCCTCGCCGCGCGACTCCTCGGAAGAACAGACGCACACGGTCGGGTACGACCCCGCCGACCACTCGCGGACGCGCGTGGCCGGCGCGCGGCCGCTGCTCACGCTCATGGAGGAGGTGCTGCTCATGGGCCTCAAGGACCAGCAGGGCTACCTGTCGTTCTGGAACGACAGCATTTCGTACGTCTTGCGCGGCTGCATTCTGCTCGAATTGGCGCTGCGCAACAAGATCCAGATGGTCTCTGACTCGGCCCGCCGCCGCCTGCCCCTCGACGAGCGCATTGTCGAGGTCATTGACGACGAGATCACCGGCGAGGTACTGCTCGACGAGACGCTCAAGGTGATGCGCTCGTCCGAGCCACTCGGCGTCGCCTCCTGGATTGACTATTTGTCCGGCGAGACGTGGAACATCACAAAGAGCTCGTACCAGCTCAAGCAGGTCCGCGAGCGCCTGGCCAAGGGCCTTGTCGACAAGGGTATCCTGCGCACGGAGAAGCGGAATTTCTTTCTGTTCGACATGGCCACCCACCCGGTTGCCGATGCCTCCGCCAAAGAAGACATTCGCCGCCGCGTGCTCACCGTGCTCACGGCAAACACCATCGACTTTGCCCCTTCCAAGTACTCCCCCGCCGGCCTGCCCCACAGGTACCTGCGCACAGCGGCGCTGGTCGCCTCCGCCTACGCGGCAAACGTCATCGAGAACGTCATGTCCTCCCTCAGCTACGATGCCCGCGACATGGCCACGCTGCGCGCCGACGAGCTGCTCTCAGACTACTCCGAGTTTCCCTTCGAGCAGCGCAAGACTGGCTGGGCCGCAGCCCTGTACGAGGCGGTCGAAAAAGAGAGCAGGGGCCCGTCAGATGCGTCGCTCCAGCTTGAGGTCGTGGCCGCCGTCTTGAGCGTCTACTCGAAGCTCGACCGCGTTCTGTAGATCGTGCCCGCTGTAAACTTGTCCTCCCGGCAGAAAAAAATCTCATGGACGTGTAAGACAAACCATAAACTACATCCGGCGCCTGGCCAAGTATTGTCTAGTTGCTATAAATATGCCCCGTACGCGCACACCCTCGTGTCTTACGCTTGCCGATTAGCCGGGCCATCCGACCTGGATCCATGAACCAGCCCCGACTTGGCAAGGTCGGACTCCACCAGGTCGGGCACTAAAGTGGCGACTTGGGACCTGCCTACTCGGGGGACTGAGCGCCCAGCGCTCGTTGCGACTCAGAGGCCTGCATCTCCATTTCCGGATAACGCACCTGAGAAGCGGCAGCGTCACTGCCTGAGACGCTTGCACTGGGGTGGATAATGACTGACTGCTCCGGTGTTTCATCTTCATGCTCCCGGTGCTCCACCAGCGCCACGCTCGAGCCCTGGCTGGGAACCGGCGCAGGCTCACGCAGAGGTTCCGGGTCGCGGACGACGCTTTTAACTTTATCGATAAAATCTTCCCGGACAAACACAAGATAATATGGGGTAGGCGGGTCTAGTCCATAGGCCTGCTCCAGAACTTCCGACCTTGGCACTGTCTCGATGCGTTCATCATTGTATCGCCGAAACTCGCCCGTCTCAAAATCTTGAATATATATCCAATAGTGACCAAAGGAGACCTGGCCTCGATGAATGAACAAAGAATGGATGCGGTAGCCATACTTTTTGTATGGCGCGAATATGTCTGCGATTTCTTGCTCGACTTGCTCAAGCTCATCGGTTACTCGTTCAGATCTTTCTTTCAACCTACTAGATGTCTCATGCATGACACGAAGTGTCTCCTCCAAGCGGCCGTTCAAAATTGGTTCCTCATTCGAAGAATTCTGGAATTCGCTTGCAGACCACTCTTCTAGCCACCTTGCACACGTGGCTAAAGCTTCAGCTTTTGTCAGTCCGTTTTCGCCCTTATGCTGCAATTGCGCAAGCTCTTGCTTTAGCTGACGGCGTCGTAACCGAAGCTGTCGCATCTGGTCGCGTAGTTCAAGCATCCCGAAATCGCTTGTTTCCATGTAGCGGTCGAGATAGATGGTCTCGTCGAAATACAGGGGGTTGGTAGACTTGAAAGGCTGGTAGGTTGACCGGTCGAACTGAACTCGCTGAATTTGCACTTGGAGAATCGGAGGTAGACGTTCTATTGTGACAGTTCGCAGAGTCTCGCCCTCCGACAAATTCATCAGCTCGTAGCTGAAATAGTCGTCCAGGGCCTCATATATATCGCGAGGACCGGCGGCAACATCAACAAGTATCGATAAAAATCTTTCTTTTTTCTCACGGAGATTTCCACCGTCCGATGCATTTTGAAGCTTTTGAATAGTGGTACCGTAGAAAAGATCTTTGACAAAGTCATTTTGTTCACCATCGTCCCCATAGCCTTGAGCTTTAACGGCAGCTTCAATCTGGAACATCACATTTTCAATACACTCTGTGACATCTTGTTGGCGCTGTAAAGCCAATTGGAACTTTTGTTCATGACCCAGAGGAGCTGATGAAGGTGGTGCAATCATGACAGCATCCGTGTCTTCCATGCCGGCTCCTGTTTTCTCAGCAGCATCACTATTGAAGTCGCTTCCCGGTGGGCTCACGGGCACTCCACTGGAAATTTGAGTGTCTCCTTCTGGCTGAGCTTTTTTTTGCTTCGGATGTTCGGGCACGCGTACATCTTCGGCTGCATTAAGCAACAGGCTGTCAACCTCTGCTTGTCTTGAGCCGCCAATAGCGCCATTGTCGTCGCTGGGAGCCACATCATCGGTCATATCGATCAGAGTAGGCTCACTGTCGCTTTCACGAGATGCCTGTTTGGCCCTTTCTTCCTCGACATCCTCTTCAGGTGGAATCAGAGCCATATAGGCCAGCTCCATAGTCGGCTGAACAACGCGCCGGTTCGAATGCTGCATTTCCTTGAATAACTTGCCTAGAGCACCAACAAACTGCTGAGATCGCTTCACCTCGCCCAAAGGCACCAAACGGCCGCCAACCTTTTTGAGCTCCATTGATTTGGGATCGGACAACTGGGCAAGCTCACAATCACCGGTGAAATCCTCCAGCCTATCTCTCAAAGGGGAAACAGTAAAGTAAAATTGCAGGAGTGAGTTGAGATAGCACGTGTTACCGATATTTTGCAGGCCCACAGGGTTTCCAAGTGACTGTTCTTCAGAGGTGCCCGTTTCGAGATATCTCTTGATCAGGGCGCTGCCCTTGGATTCACCGATTGCTCGCAAAGCCCGGCGCTGCTTGAGCACTTGGTCGGGAGACTGATCAGCAACATTTATTTCATATACAGCGACGATATTCTGATCATCCATGCTCTCGGAAACTCCAAGAGCATAGTATGCTTCGTCAACGTTCATTCGAACAGGGAATTTGGTCTCGTAAAGATTTATCAGGAACGGACTTGAGCGGTCGATGGCAATGGCCTTGAGCATCGCACGGGTTTCAAGAGCAGCCAGGTTGGTACCATCATCCACCCGTGCAATCTCTTCTGCAACTTGCTGGTCATCTTCCCACTCGCGAAGTCCGAGCCGTGTGTAACTCTCAACGGCCGTTAGCGTCAGAGCCGAAGCCAAGCGACCCAAGCGAGTACTTTCACGCCAATTAGCAATTGCATGCAGCTGTTTGGAAATATGCGACCATGAATCGGGCCGAGTATCGAGCATTGACAATAGAGTCTCCTCAAAGTAGTCGTCGGAAAGTTGGAGACTCTGGCCTCCAGGGATGAAATCATTGAAATCCAGACCAAAGTCGCGGCAGGCCTCGCGGAGATCACTCAAGTTGGGCATCCCTAGTGACATTAATTCCATGACCTTGTCCTGGAGGAACTCGTTCCCCGTATCCTGAGCGATTGTAGCGAGCGCATCAAAGTAAAATGGGGCATTGGCACGGTCATGCATGACCTGCTGCTGGTAGGTGTTCCAGAGGATTTCGGAGCCAAAGTTTTCGACGGCACCGAGATACGCATAATTGAGTGGTGATAGGCGTAATGGTGTTCGCTCCGCCCCAACACAATCGAAAAAGCTATACAGTTCGTGCGTCAGGGGTTTACGCGTCCATTGTTGGAAATGGGTTCCTGGCGGGTATAGGGCACCGGCGTGCAGAGCCAGCTCACGGCGGACACGGCTGTATTTCTGGCGCAGATCGTCTGAGAGCTCTGGAGGCTCAAATTGATCGAGCTCCCGGTTGAAATGGAAGTCCAACTTCGTAGCGAGCAGCGGTGTGTGAAATGCAATGGCCGCTCGCGGATTTGTGCGACGAATAGGCCGCATCTCTCCAGAGTTGAGAATGTTTGCAATTACAGTGTCAAGTAGCGCCACCGCCTCAGCGGGCGTCGGAACGGGCCGCGCCGGGTCGATGGATGCACGCCGCTGCTCGATACTTGCGGGGGAGAACATATCGAGATCATTAGCATTGAGCTCAGGCGGGAGTACGCAGACCTTGAGCCGAGCCCCCGTTAGGCTGCACTGGTACTCGACATGGACAAGCTCATGGGGCAGCACAGGCTGGGCCGTGATGTGCCAGTCGTTGTTGATTCCCCGGACCAGCGGGGTCATTTTGAGCTCGAGATGGGCGCGCGGGCTGACGAACATGCCAGCTAACGATGCCGACCCGCTGTCATCGATGCCGGCAGGGAGCAGTGGGGTAGCATCCGCGACCGCGTCAGAGCCGGAGCCGGAGCCGGAGCCGGAACCGGAGCCGGAACCTAGCAGCGTTGACGGGGCGTTTGAGCCCGGGGTGGCCTCGTCGAGATCGCTAGCACTGACGTTCTGGGCCGCCACAAGTGCAGCCGTTGAGCTGACTGCAATATCGTCGCGCCGGAAGGGGTTTTGCGAAGAGGCGGCCGGCCGTGCGTGCTCGGGGCCGCTACCCGCGGCGCCCGCGGCGGCAGGCTCCAGCGAGCTGGGCGGCCTGGCGGGACCGCCACGAGGCGGCGGTGGCGGCGGGGCTAAAAACAGCGCGCTGTTCACGAAGTCGAGCGCCTCGTAGCGCTGGGCCAGCGGCTGCTGCGCAAACAGCGCCGCGTGCGGCGCGTACGCCGCGAGCTCCTCGATGAGCCGGGGCGACGATCTGCCAGCCATTGCGGGGCGAAAGGGGGTCGGGCCGATGTGTGGAAACAACTACGCGGGTGGCGGACGTGTGGGCTGCTCGCGCTTCGGCTGATTGGTGCCTGGCGGGGTCGTGGCGTGGAAGTTTCCTGAGAGCTGAGCGTTTGGCACCCCCGGATCAGATCGTTCTTATTAAGGGCTCGGCCCGGGCTGGGCTGGGCTAGCCAAGCAGGCGCGCAGCCAGCAGGGTTGGTTGGGAGATCGTGCAGCGCGACCGGAATACTCGAGGGCCAGGCAAGTAGGCGCACGTCTCCCTTTTCACCAGCAGGCCGACAGATACTTTGCGACTCATGAGCTTGGGGCGCCCGTCTTCAGCTGAGCACGCCGCGGTGCCGCCCGGCAGCGGCCCTGCGCTGGACGCGGCAGACGGGCCCGCCGCGCCGGCCAGCCCGCTGCAACCGGGCCTGTCCACCGCCGCGCCGGACGCTTCGTCGGGGATTCTCGGCGCCATCACCGCGAACCCGCTGTTCACGGCCGGGTTCGGGCTGATGGGTCTGGGCGCGGGGCTGGCCGTTGCGCGTACGGGCCTCGTGCGCGCGTCGACGTTCGTGCGCCGGCAGATGGTCGCCGACCTGGAAATTGTGTCCAAGGACAAGAGCTACGACTGGTTCCTCGAGTGGATGGCGCGGCACCCGAGCCGCTGGTCGCGCAACTTTTCCGTCGAAACCAACTACGTCCAGCACGACAATGGCTCGATGACGGCTAACTTCGAGCTCGTGCCGGGCCCCGGCCGCCATCTCGTGCGCTACCGCGGCGCCTATTTCCTCGTCAAGCGCGAGCGAAGTGGCCGCCTCATGGATCTGCGTAACGGGAGCCCCTTTGAGACCCTCACTCTTAGCACGCTGTACCGCGACCGGGGCATCTTCACCGAGATGCTCCAGGAGGCCCAAAACCATGCTCAGGAGCGCCAAGAGGGGAAGACCGTGCTCTACACGTCTTTTGGACCCGAATGGCGGCCGTTCGGCCTGCCGCGCCGCAAGCGATCGCTCAAGAGCGTCATCCTCGACAACAACGTCAAGGAGCGCATCGTGACCGACCTCAAGGACTTTTTGAGCAGCGCCGAGTGGTACGCCGACCGTGGAATTCCCTACCGTCGCGGCTACCTGCTTTACGGACCCCCAGGATCCGGAAAGTCCAGCTTGATCCAGGCCCTGGCTGGCGATCTTGACTACAACATTTGCATCCTGAATCTGAGCGAGCAAACCCTGACCGACGATCGCCTGAATCACCTCATGAACAATGTCCCTGCTCGCAGCATGCTACTGCTGGAGGACATCGACTCGGCCTTCCAACACCGCAGACAGACTACAGACCAAGGATACATGTCTGGCGTGACCTTTTCCGGCCTGCTCAACGCACTAGACGGTGTTGCCTCTGCCGACGAGCGCGTCATATTCATGACCACGAACCATCCCGAGCGGCTGGACCCGGCATTGATTCGGCCGGGACGCGTTGATGTGCAGGAGCTCCTTGACAATGCAACGCCCAACCAGATCAAGAAAATGTTTCTACGATTTTATGAAGACAGCACTATGGCCGACGAGTTTGTAGCTGCCTGCGTGCAGCGTGACAAACCCATAAGCACGGCACAACTGCAAGGATTGTTTGTTTTCCACAAAGACCGACCGCGCGAGGTCATCGAAGTGGTGAGGAACCTTCCTTAGCGCGATTTAATGACAGTTTGTATATACGCATCTTTGGATGCTTACTCTTGCACCACAGAGTCCCACCATGTTTAGTTTATATAGCAACGGGATTGACCAGACCACTTTTTATGCGAAGCTGAGATGTCTCGAAACGCCAAATTATTAACATTCTAGGGCGCTCAGCATTTGCTTTCGACCTTTCGACATGACCGCTAGCATCGGTCGTTGCGTATCACGTCCTTCTTCCTGTCTTACTCAGAAGTCCACTGACCTTGCTAGCAGCTCAAGTATAATTACGGGGTGAAATAATTGGCAGCCTAGATTGGCGGTCTTCTACTACTTTTTGACTGTCGTCTACTGCCCTAGGCATCCTTGATTAGGAACGAGCCATCGCCGTGCGGTCATTTTTAATTCGATCGTGAGTAGAACCTTGCGAGCGAGCTCAACTGCAGATCAATGTCATCGCGTCAGTCTACTGAGCCCACGCCGGACAATTGGCAACAACCGCGCGTGCGGCCACCTCCGCCTGCACCAGCAGATATTGGCCGTATCGCGCAGTCTCCGCCTAGCGTACCCGCGCCGGGCCTGCCAGGCTTTCATTTAATCGAGGACCAGCCGATTGTGCGACGCGGATTCCGTTATATCCCGTGCATAGCAAACCCTTTTCTTAAAAGCGTTTTATACACACATTGTGAAACAGCCCCATTTGGCGCTGGACCCAATCTACTTGATAGGAGCGAGCATGTTGGCGTTGCCGAAGATGGGACCATCTCAAACGCAGAAGGGTACCGCAGCGTGCGGAGTAATCTGTGTATTGATGCCGGAGAGTGGTACTATGAGGTAGATATTGTACGTGCCAATGAATCAGATAATGATTCACACGTGCGTGTGGGCCTGAGCCGCCGTGAGGCAAGTCTGGAAGCACCTGTTGGCGCCGACGCCTACGGCTATGGAGTTGGTGATCTCAAAGGAGCTCTGATCCATGTATCGCGACTCTCCAATTTTATGGAGTCTTTTAAGACCGGCGACACACTTGGGTTCCACGTCAAGATCCCAAGAATTAGGGCAGAGCCCAGCGACGCGCGTCGCGATCGGTTCCCCCTCCGATACAAGAACAATCTCTACCTGGAGGTGCTGGATTATGTGCCGACCAAAGAGATGACAGATTTGCAATTGCCGCGTGCCAAGCTGGTACCTAAACCGTCCGAGGTAATTGCTGGCTCGTTCATCAAAGTCTACAAAAATGGGCAGCCCATGGGCACCATGGTCGAGGATTTGCGCGAGTTTTTGCCTCCACATTCAAAATTTGCTCGAGCCGCACGTACCCCGCCACTAAACGATGCAATGTGTGGCTATTTCCCCACGATATCTGTGTATCGTGGAGGCCAGGCCCGCTTCAATTTTGGGCCCAATTTTAGTTATGCTCCGCCCCAGGGTGCAAGGCCACTGGATGAGCGCTACGATGAACAGATTGCTGACGACGTCACTCTCGACATTCTCGATGAAGTCGAGTACGAAGAGATTGATGCGCTTACAGCTACTTCTTCGGCTCCTATTAGAACGCTGAATTCGGACTCCAGGGAGGCTACCCCTCATGAGGCCCCGACAGTGGAGGCCCCTACAGTCCCAATAGCTGGGCGAAGCGAGGGTGCGGATATTCAACACGTTGGTGTACCGACGACACAGCCACTGAGATCTCACAATGGCTTTGAGAAACTTGCTCTAGCGCCAGAATTAGCGCCCCAACAGATACCAGGAGAAAGCACGGGCTCAGAGCTTGGGGACGCTAATTCAGACCCAATGCAGCCTCCGGCAAAGGTGCCCAACCGCACTGGCGAATGGCCCAGTAGGTCTGGGCAGGAGCGCGACTATGCGGCAGAAGGAAACGCATATGGCGTGATGGCTACTGAGGCGAACGTGGTCCCGCGCGCGACGGAATCAGCGGCTTCTACAAGTGACACGCTAAGATCTGGGCCAGAATCCCGGCCAGGCCCAGGACCTGAAGCACCAGCACCCGACACAGTGGGAGCAAAAGAAGAATAAATACGCTACAGATGAGGTTAATAATGAGGTGGTGGTTAATGTGCATGTGGGTTCATGCAACGGCGTCTGCTTGAGTCGGGGACGCTGCAGCAGCTCCGTTCTCAGACATCTGCGATGGAGGCAAAACCATAGTCGAGGGCACGGAGGCCATATTTGGCTGAGACTGGAGCCGCTCGATGCGACTACCGCATTTTGGGCAAACGTTTTCGGGTAGATTGTGGCGGCGGAAGTAAGGGCCGTAGCAGTATGTATGCAGCCGCATCGTACATTGCTCATTGGAGCACAGCGATCCGTAGACCAGGAAGTTGTCGCAGCCTTCGCACGCAAATAGGGTCCTGCCCCCGTAGTTGGCGGTGAAGACGGCCTTGAGCTCCTGCATCGTGCGCAGGCTGGGATAGTACTCGACGTTGTCGGGAGCAGCGACCCCTGCAAGCCGCGCGTTGCGCTGCGGCTGCTCGGCGTGCGCTTCCTCGGCCGCAGGCACGAGCCACTTGAGGAAACGGAGCCGGGCGAGCGCGTCGCTCCGCTCGTCGTTGGTGCCCAGATCCGAAGGTAGATCCTCAGCGCTCACTGCGACGCAGCGGGCATTGGCAAAGAAGAGCTCGATTGCGGCTTTAAATATGAGTGCGTCTTTCTGCGACAGGGGCGATGGCAGGTGCCGGCTCTGTGGATCGCCGGGATACGCCGTCGTGTTGGCGACCACGTACGTCCAGCGGCCGCGGACGTCGTCGCGGTGCTTCGATACGCGAAGGCCTATGGATTGAAACACCATGTTCACGTGGGCGATGGCTTCTTCTAAGGTCGCGGGCACGCCGACCAGCTGAACCAGCTCGTCCCAGCGTTTCTTGAGATTCGCTTCTAAGACGACCCGGCGATGCAGCAGGCTCTGCGCGACAAAATGGACGTAATCTTTGTGCATCGCACTCTGGGCCTGCTAGAGCGAGGTCGACCGAGCGCACGCTCTTTCCCTGGACCAACCGGTTGTTCTCAAGCGGATCTCGAGCCGGATTCTCGGCGGTTTAACAGGAAGTTGTTCTATCGCGACGCGTGCTTCTTCTTAGTCAGTCCCGTGAGCCCAGCAGGTTTGGTCGGCTCCAATGCGGCCGAGACGACCGTCAAAAAACAGTAAGATTAAATAAAAAATCAAAAGCAGAGCAAAACAAAACAAAACAAAAAAGTATGCCAGCAGGCCGAAAACAAGGGGCGAGAAAGATAGCGGACCGCAGCTGTGAGATGGCCGAGAGCTAGCATCTAACTGTCTAGCCCTAAAGTGCATGCAGCAGCCAACGTGACGGGATCAGACTAACAGGGGAGCGAGCGCTGCAAGGACCACCGACATTCAGGGCAGTATAACCGGGCACAAATGAATGTAGACACACAAATTTTCAAATTTCGCGGCAGTTCTGGAAATAGCTGCAATAGAACACAATAAAATGCAAACTAGCTAGAGCCTTCGGGCTGACCCGTCGGATTGCTGCCCATACCGCCAGGCTGGCTGGCTGGGGCAGCCTCACGCGACGCGACTTAGTCATACGCCCTCGCTACGGGGGTTGCCAGCACACCTCTTACCACATGTACAGCCAATACGGCCAGAGCCAGGGCCCCGGGCAGAAGGGCCCACAGGGGTACTATGCGCAGTATGGGTACCCCGCGGAGGGCGGTCTGGGCTCGATGAGCGGCGGTGGCGGCGGGTACGGCGGCCCCGACGCGGCCAGCGGAGAGCGGCTGTCCGTGGGCGTCCTGGCCGCGTTCGGCACGTCCGGGTACGCCGGCGAGCCGCCGCTGCTCGAGGAGCTGGGCATCAACTTTGGCCACATTGTGCAGAAGACGCGCGTCGTGCTAAACCCGCTGGCCAGCATCGACGCCAACATTATGGACGACTCGGACCTGGCTGGGCCCGTGCTGTTCTTCTTGCTGTTCGGGCTGTTTCTGCTGCTCAGCGGTAAGGTCCACTTTGGCTACATCTACGGCATCGGCCTTGTCGGCACGCTGTGGCAGTATACCATACTCAACCTCATGTCGCCGTCGCGCAGCATCGACCTCATGCGCACGCTCAGCGTGCTGGGCTACTGCCTGCTGCCTCTCGTGGCCACCTCGGCGCTGGCCGTCGTGGTGCCGCTCGACAACGTGCTGGGCTCTGTGCTGGCGGCTCTTGCCATCCTGTGGTGCGCGTGGGCCTCCTCGGCCATCTTTGTGTCGTACCTGCAGCTGTCCGAGATGCGCATGCTCGTGGCCTACCCGCTGGCCCTGCTCTACGGCATCTTCAGCCTCATGACGCTGTTTGCCGAGCACGCGATCACGGCCGCACCCGCGGGCCCGGTCCCTGTGCCCACGGCGCCCTCTATTTAACTCTTCCAGGTGCATGCCCTACTGCCAGGCCGTAGGCGGCTGCGGCTGCCCGCTCCCCAAAGAGCCGGGCCCGGGCCAGGACTGTTGCGAACGCATCTAAAACTGTAATGTTAGGCTCTAGCTTAGCGTAAAACTAAACAACGTTGTACCCGCCGGCAGAGCAAACGGGTGCGGAGTTAGCTGTCGAGGGTGCTCCTGGTCACGCCTGGCGGCGAGATGCTCTGCAGGCTGTCGTGCGCTCTCGTACTCCCTTGGCTCCCCCTCTCCCTCTCTCCCAGCCAGCACCGAGCACTGCACCTCCCGTATCCAGTATGCATAGGTGGGCTCGCCAAGTAGCGGCAGGCCCGTTACGGCGGATCAACCCGTTCGCCGGCCGGACCGGCCCGGCGCTGGCGCCGCCGGCCTCGCGGCGGCGCTACTCGACACACTACGTCTCGACGCCGATCTTCTACGTCAACGCCCGCCCGCACGTCGGGCATCTCTACGCCATGGTGCTCGCCGACGTGTTTCACCGCTGGCAGATGCTCGCGGGCCGCCGCAGCATTCTGTCGACCGGCACGGACGAGCATGGCGCCAAGGTCGCGCAGGCCGCGGCCAAGCACGGCCAGGAGCCGCGCGCCTTTGTCGACGGCCTCTCCCCGGCGTTCCGCGACCTGGCCGACCGCGCCGGCATCGACTACTTCCGCTTCATTCGCACCACCGACAACGACCATGTGCTCACGGCCCAGGCGTTTTGGCAAAACCTCATGGAGGCCGGCCACGTTTACCAGGGCAAGCATGCTGGGTGGTACTGCATCAGCGACGAGTGCTTCTACCCGGAAGCGGAGCTGCACAGGGCGCCCGACGGGTCGGTCACTACCATAGAGTCTCAGAACCCCGTGGAGTGGATTGAAGAGACCAACTATTTTTTCCGGCTGTCTGCCTTCCAGGACCGTCTGATCGAGCTGTTCGAGCAAAACCCGGCCTTCGTGGCGCCCCCGGCGCGGCACAAGCAGCTGCTGGCCGAGCTGAAGAGCACCCCGCTCGCGGATCTTTCAATCTCCCGGCCCCGCCAGCGCTGTGCCTGGGGCATCGACGTGCCCCACGACGACTCTCAGGTCATGTACGTCTGGTTCGAGGCTCTAATAAACTACATGACCGCGGCTAACGCTGTCGATGCATGGCCGGCGGACATCCACGTCGTCGGGAAGGACATCTTGCGATTCCACTGTATATATTGGCCGGCATTTCTCATGGCCGCGGGGCACGAAACGCCACGCTCCGTCCTGGTCCACAACCATTGGACCCTTGGCGGCGGCAAGATGTCTAAATCCAAGGGCAACGTCGTTGACCCGCTCGAAACGATCGACAGCTTTGGTATCGACGCTGTGCGATACTACTTCATGTACGACTCAAACCCCGACCACGACTCTCCTTTCTCGGCTGAGACCCTAGTGCTCCGCCATAACGTGAACTTGGTCAATAAGCTAGGCAATCTGATCCAGCGAGTGTGCGCGCCTCGGTTCGATATTCAAGCTGCTGTGCAGGCGACCCCTTCGCCAGAAGATTTGCCGCTGCATCATGATGAACTCATTGCCGAGCTGCAGTTTTTCTGGACTTTTGCCGACTGGGCCATGGGTGACCGCGAGCAGAGCAGAGTGCTCAAGAAAATGAACGACATCGCCATGCTGGCCAACCAGTACTTCCAGGACGCGGAGCCCTGGAATGCCGACGCTTCGAGCAACGATTTTCGGACTCTGGTCGTTAAAACCACCGCGGAAGCGTGCCGCATTCTGGCGCTTGGCCTACAACCATTCTGTCCATATTATGGTGAAAAATTGCTAGACAAGCTCAATGTGGCGGCAGACAAGCGCCAGCGCACGGTTGCCGAGCTTTACGAGGACCAATCTTACGGTGCGGGAGTCAATAAAAAACACAAGCAGCCGCCCGTATTGCAGAGACTTGAGGCCCCAGATCCTTGAGCAATCAAGAATAATTAATTTACAAACACGATGCATGAAACGGCAGCGGCAGCAAGTACCGCTATGTATATAAATAGGCTGGAAGCAGCTAGCAATGAAGAGCTTGGTTCTAGTCGAGAGAAAAGGGCATGTACGAGCCGCCGCCGACAATGGCTGTCTGGGCGCGCTTAATGGTCTGCGAGCGCGTATCGTATTTGCCGCGCACGTACTCTGGGGTGTCGGGAGTGTGGCCAATCGACATGCCAACACGTACCAGCGTCTCAATGGCGGTGCTCGAATTCGATATAACGTCGCTATCAAATACAACCCTGCCCTTTTCAAACAGGACCACCGCAGTGGATCCGCCAAACTTGAAATAGCCCAGCTCGTCCGTGCGTTTCACGGGGCCCTGCTTGGCGGTTATCATAATACTCCCTACCATCATGGCGCCAATCAAGACTATTTGAACTCGACCGAATTGAGGCGAGTCAATAGGTACAACTGTACGTGCATTGAGACCATAGACATCGAGGGGCGAGCGAATTGCCATAGGGTTAACGGTATAGTAGAATCCGGGAATGTGCCGGGGCTCACCTAGAACACCATCAACTGGTATATGAAACCGGTGGTAGTCTTGTGGCGCTAACCTAAAGATCGCCAGCGACCCTGCATCTTCATACCGAGCCACATCTTCAGGATATACATCTCCAATCAAGTTCTTAATACTGAATTGCTTACCCTTGATCCAGATGCGTTTAGCTTCATCGATAGTAGGAAACAATGTGAGCCGACAATCCGCGAGGGATACGGCGGTCCGCGGTTCGTCTGCATTCTCACAGGGGCGTGACCCAGGCTTCAGCTTTCGGTAGAAGAATTCGTTGAAAGTTGCAAATGATTCAATAGGCAGGAGAACATCAGACATGTCTAGGCCGTGAAATTTGATAAACGGCCTGATCGAGCTGGCGCTTGCGGTGCTGTCATATTTGACACCTTGCTTAACAGTGTACTTGAGCAAGAGCTTCCGCAGTCGTTTTCTCTCTACAGGCCCAGTAGCGTACAGCAATCTAATTCCCAAACGGACGGCAGGGCTCATCTTTTCCTCGTCAACCCGACCGGTGATTCGATCTTGCACAAGGATGTTGGCAGAATTTGCGCCCAGTTGATATGACCCAAATGAGAGCTTGGATAGAATTTTGGTGTACCAGCGCCGAGACGCTTGATGGCGAGTGACATAGCGGTCATCTAGAAGTACTGTATCTGTGCCAGACCAGTGTTTAGAGGCACAGAGACTTACATGCCGCATGCTTTCAAGCTCCGAATACTTTCCCATTTGGGGTCTTTGGCAGATAGGACAAACGCGCAGCGAGATGACACGCTCTACAGCTGCCTCTCTGATGGAGAGAGAAGAGGCTCCATGCGCGCCGGAAGCGGCTCCAGAGCTGGACGGTTGGCTGAGTAGCGACACCCGTGACGATTTGTGTGTGCCATTAGGCGGTGCCAGGCCACTACTATGACCGGACAACAAAGTTGCTGCATCACCGTTCGCGTCCGCTGCTTGCTCCTGGCTACGAGTGAGAGCTGTGCTTGTCTCAGCCGGGCCGTAGGAATAAGGCAGGCTCTCAGCGTCACTATCCTGTCCCAAATCAAACTTTGCTAGGCCCTGCATGATAGGCTGGGTTTGTGCATGAGCTAAATGGTCTTCAATACACATAACGATCTCATCAGCTTTGAGGATTGGACTTGTTTCCGCGATTTCTTGCCCTGGATAAAAACGATCAAAGAAAGATCGTATGGTGGCCCTAGATAAGGTGGACCCCAAAGAGTTAAGCATAGCCACGAGCTGCGGGAATGTGAGACCATTTATGTCGTCAATGTCGTACATGGAAATGATGCCTCTCCATAATTGTTGGCGCACAGCACCGTAAGGGAGGTAATGGACCTTCAATCGCATCTCAGGAGGAGTACTAGAGAGCGACCCTCGCGATCTTGATTCGGCACCGTCGACAAGATGGCAGGGGAGCTGAATGGTTTCAGGGGTATAGTCTGCCAGCTGATAGAGCCCGGTTTTTGCGTCACGGTCGGGGCCGTGTGCCATCACTTCGTGAACAGAGGTAGCAGCCACGGCCACTTCGTCATTGAGAGTTACGCGATCCTTGTCCCAAATAGTGAAAGTGATATCATAATTCTTTTCGTGCTTCTCTACCAGAAACAGCAGCTTCTGGTCAAACGTGGGGTTTAAAGTGTGCCGCCGATAGGGCGTTTTGAACGTACGGCGCCCGAACGAAATGACGACAAACGGATCCATATCAAAAGAAAATCCGGTAAGCGTGCGGAAGCGCGGTAGGTTGCGGATGGACACGATCTCGAGATACACCACGCCAATGGCGTCAGAGCCGGTGTCCCACTTGAAGTGGCTCTTCGGCACCGCGGGCCTGCTGGCTTGCTTGCGCCGGCGTCGGCTCTCCTGCTCGCCGGTCGCCCCAGTGAGACCCGTAGATGTCGTTATACCACCGCTACTGGCAATCGAGGTTGTCGATGCCTGGGGAGGCGCACTGGCTAGCGACACAGTCGACGAGAACTCCGTTTGTGCCGATTTCATGGACCCCGGGCGGCTATGTTCCGAGACAGGACAACTGGGAGCAACTGAGGCGACCTCAGAGTTTAGGTCGTCTGTCGCGTCAGGCTCGGCAATGCCTGGCTCGAGGATTTGCGGGACCTCTTTGTCGGCCAGCAGCCGCCATGTGTCTAGCGCCTCCTCACCGGCCTCCACAACGAACTTGAAGTCGATTTTGATGTTCAGCTGCGGGAACAAGGTTGTGGACGAGCGCACAGTTACAATTTGAGGATCGGTGGCCCGCGGAGCGTCCACAATGTCGCGCAGAGCGTACTCGACCACGCCCAGAAACGTCTTGCGGCGGCGCCTGCGGTCCCAGAACTGAACCTGTATCGTCGGCGGGCCAGTCCACGGAAACAGCGGCACGCACATTGTCGCGTCGGGCCATTTGCAGCGGTAACGGTGGCTTACGGGGTCGACGGGCTCCAGGGCCACGGGCGGGGACGGGAAGCGCTGCCCGTTGGCCAGAGCATCTATATACACCTTATTGAGCTTGACAGCCGTCTGTGTAAACCGCGCCTCCTCGATGGAAATGGCGATATGGGGCTCGGACTTGCGCAGCCAGCTCATGGCCCTATGGCAGGACTAGCCGTGGGGCAGAAGGAACCAGGCGGGCTAAGCAGGTGGGAACAGCAGAGATAAGGTGGGCTGCAATGGGAGGGAAACGCTCAGTCGCTGCTGGGAGAACTGGCTGAGAGCAGTGGGGCGCGGAAGAGCTTTGCCTTATGTAAGCGCCCGAGACCAGACCTGAGCACGGTTATGTCACGTCGAGATGTGAGTGGGTTTCGCCCAAAGACAGCAAGCTAGGGCAGGACAGCCAGCACAGAAGCCCAGATCAGCAGAAAGGTGTAAATCAAATTTAGTATGACATTGGGTTTACACTGTGGAATGCGGTCCTATGCTCAGCTTGAATATCGGTGGCCCGATTTGCCGCATTGTTCAATCTTAAGCGTGCTCGTACCTGCAGCTGGCCCCCTCCCTACTTAGGGCTCGGTTAGACTCAAGCGCTCTTTACTCTTGGGGGCTCT
This sequence comes from Wickerhamiella qilinensis, assembly GCA_030556915.1. Classification (NCBI taxonomy): domain Eukaryota; kingdom Fungi; phylum Ascomycota; class Dipodascomycetes; order Dipodascales; family Trichomonascaceae; genus Wickerhamiella; species Wickerhamiella qilinensis. The sequence goes on from JAKTUW010000018.1 coordinate 74,142, forward strand.
GCTTAGAGCCTTCATTGGGTCCTATGGGCCGGAACTCAATTGAGTACGCTGGTCTCCTGACGCTGGCACTGAAACATGCCGAATTGGCGGTCTACGGGGGAGGGGGGGCACAGCGCTGACGTCGTGAGATCGGCGATGCGTCACGGTGTATGCAGGCACCAGAGGGTTTTGGCAGACGCACTGCTCAGGTGACACTAGGATTAATGTTAGAGCGGCGCGGGGAACCACGGCCAAGATAGTCAAACGCACGCATTCCAACCCAGGTGCCCGATCTGGGCAAGTGCGAAATCATTTGCAACTCATTGGAGGCAGCCGGACTGGTTCTCTCAGAGAGGTCAACCGCCCGCTCGTCAATTCGGCTGCTTCCCGCCACCACCGGTCAAAAGCATTGCATGCTGTCTGGCTCTTGACCAGGGGAAATCACCTTATTTTGCCCTCCACTGCGTTTGATCAAAGGGCTATACTGGGAGTGCACGCTGGTTTCCGTATCCCGATGCGGGTATGTAGCACGGAATTGCATAGCCGCGCCCGCCCGCAATGAGTCCGCGGCGCACGAGCTCTCCAGGGCCGTCATTCATCAGACCCTCCCTGAATTCTCGTTTTGGCCAGGTGGGTCCTGCCAACCATTCCACAGTCAACCCAAAGCACCTACTCCAGTTTTGCCTGCCAGTCAGTCCCCTACGTTGCACGGTCTGGTGCACAACAAATGCTGCAAGGTCCGATGTGCAGCTTGCGCTCCGCTCCATGAGCGGGGTGAGTAAATAGCCGCAGTTGCCGCACCCTCACTATTGAAGTTATTGGATTTTCGTCTAACCCACAGCTGCCCCAACACCTTTCCGTGGTGCCGCTGTGTTAGCGTGTCCGCTCTTAGTACTCTATTCCCCGGCTAACCGCTTGCACCCCAATAATTCTGACAGGTCGCCCGCATACGCCCGATCTGTGACAGGTGCTAGACTTGCAGGGGCTCATGCACCCTCACCCTGACATCCAACATCAAAGTGGCCCGACGCGATCGCTTCGAATTCAGGCGCCCTGCCGGTCACAACTCGGCGAGATGAGCCGAAATCGCCAAATATTCAGGTTGTAAATCATATTATTACTTCACGTCTACTCAATGCCCGGCATCTGCATAATGCCCCCTGAATATCGCTCTACTAAATACACCAAGTTTGGACGGCCCTAACCCCATATATGGGTGCAGGCTGCTGGGCGGCCATGACTGGTCGGATGGCAATTCGGACAGCTTGCAGAGCAGTGCAGCAAGGGGAGTGTAAGCGCTGGTGTATAGAGGGGATACCCGAGAGTTGGACTGGCCGACGGAGCTCGATGCGGATGGCCCACCCATTCCGCGGGAAGCACGTGAAGCCCGGACGGGGTCGCAACACCTTCCTTGATCTGCAGTTACCAGCGATGGGCCGAATTTTTGCCGCAGGAAAAGGACGTGGCAGCAGCCGTCCCAGCAGCTAGCCAGCCCAACTAGTTGGGAGATGTTTCGGGCAATTATTGCCGGGAGGTCTGTTTCGAGCTGCCACGGCGTGCACCCAGAAGCATATATACCAGCAACCTAAAACTGGTTCTAGATATTTTACCGAATCAGCCGAATGTCGCCTAGGTATGGCACTCCACAGTGCATTCTAGGCCACAGGCATGCCTGCCTATATCCGCGTGACCAGACTCCCAAGTACAATCAATATAGTAGAGCCCAACTCTCCTGCAGAGGCGCAAAACATGTATGCATGCTGCAGAAAGCTGCAAGATAGTTGCCGTCCTTCAGCGTTGGGCCGCGATATACACAGCGAGCCTGCGCTCACGTAGGGACTGGGAGCTTGGTGATAGCAATATGACAGCAGACTAGCCTAACTCTCTATCGTCGAGCAACCGCCTCACATTGGCCATAGATGCCCCGGCTAAGCGGGCCATCGGAGGTCAGCTGCGCTCTTGCGTCCGAAGGCCTGCCGTGGTCGGAATCCCAAAAGCCCCAGATGTGATTACATAGCGGCGATGAACCTTCGTGCAAGCAGGCTGCATGGCGCCCTGCATGACCCAGCTGTCAAAATCCACAACTGAGCCAGTACGTACCCAGGAAACGACCTGTCAAATAAATCTGGGCAGCCTCACAGGCTGCTGCAGTGCAGCGTAAGCTGTCGCAGAAGACTTACAAAGATATCGACGGCAGGCTTCGGTAAGACTTTCCAAGCGGCGTCCGTGTGGGGCGTAAAGCAAAAGTACTCGCCTTGGGGGATTGCCACATCTGAGCAATCTGCAGAGAACTTTCTGCGCTGCGGGGCGGCCGACACTCCCCCTAACCCGAATGGAAGCACAGGAAAGACATGCACGACGGCCCAGCCAAGAATCCTTTGCTTTACATTACGTGAGCTGCAGCCGCTAGCGCAATCCATGCATGCTTCAGACTTGAAAGCCCCCTCCCCTCAGACGGTGAGTGTCTGACATCGAACACATAAACTTGCGCAGTGAGCCTGCATTGGACCTGAATGGCAGTTAGACGATGAATGCAACTGAAAACAGTCCCTCGCAGGTTGGCCAGCATTCTCCGACCTCCAATCATGGTCTACCTGCGCAAGGACTATCTCCTCCCATGAAATATGAGCAAACTTCTCCGGCAAACTGTACCCAAAGCCCCGCCAAACAGCGCTCGTTCGGGCAGCAGGCCACGGAACTGGCTACTACTACCACCGGACGTGGCCACGGCCCTACGGGTGACAGTGGCAAAAGCGCCATAGACGTGACCGGAGCTGGCAATAACGCGGCTGATGGGCACGTTGATGCCGCGGAAACTCTGCAACAGCTGTCGCGACGGGCCTCGGGGGAGGAGCCACGGCGGTCTGGCAACGAAAACGATCGGGCCGCCCCTCCTGCTGGATCGCCGGCGGTGGATCGCGCAAACTCAAACAACTCCACGCCCGACTCGATCACGAGCGGCCACTCGATCGACTCGGGTCGATCTAGCCAGTCCGGTGGGTCGACAGAAAGCGGTCGTTCGAACGGTTCTGATGGCTCTGGGGCCACTGCGGACTCTGGTCTAAGCTCTCTGGGCTCTGGAGGTTTTGCTTCTGCTTCCTCGAACGAAGCAGAATCCAACGCGGTGAATTCGAGCACTACGCATGCCACTGCTAGCGCAAGTGGTACCGGAAGTGGTACTGGCAGCGGTAGTGGCAGCGGCAGCGGTAGTGCAAGTGGCAGTGGCAGCGCCGGTACTACAGGGGCCGAAGGGGCCGCGGCCCCGATCATGGATACCCAGGCTGGAACTGGGGCTCTGGGCCTGAGAGATGAACCCTCTGTTGCACAGTTCACTCAACATAATAAGGGCAGTCACCGAGGTGCAAAAGTGGGGTCCGCCGTTTTTGATAGCGCAGGTGTTCGTGGCTCGGCCGCCAAAATAACGAAACACTCTCGCGAAGTACTTGAGCAAGACAAGCATGAGCGTGACCGTCAGAACTCGCAAATATCACACTCTCACTTGGGCTCTGAGGGACACGTACCAGAACCGCCAAGAACAGATGGAAGGACCGTACCTCGAGGGTTCAACCGGCCTGGTTCATCAATAGGCGGAGGTGAAGAGTCCGACGGAAAATCTGAGACTGGATCAGGTTCATGCTCCTCTTCCCTGGATGGACAAGAGCAGAATGATGTTGCAGGTGACACAGAACTTGCACGGCGTATCGACAGCGCTACCGGATCAAGTGGTTCTTCTGGATCTAATCAAGGATCCGGTGCTGAACTGTCGCTCTCGCTACACTCCGTGCAAGTGAACCAAACCCCGTTTATTCAGAAACTCTATGCGATGCTGGAAGATCCGAATCTGAGCCACGTTATCAAGTGGGGTGAGAACGAAAATAGTTTTCTGGTGCGGCCGGGCGAGCAGTTCTCCAATTTGCTGTGCCTGTATTTCAAGCATACAAACATTTCTTCGTTTGTGCGACAGCTCAGCATGTACAGATTCCAAAAAGTTAACTCGCCGCGGCAAAACCAACACGATTTCTCCTGGGAATTTCGGCACATGGACGGCACGTTCATTCGAGGCAATATTCCGGCATTGCGTACAATCAAGCGTCGGTTGTCACGAAAGAGCGGTAGTAAACGCGTCAAATATGTTGCGCTCGACCCTGCCGGAAGCGACAGGGCCGGTTCAGATGACCAGCGTAGCCAATACGGAAGCAGTGGCCGAGAGAATAGCGTTGGGTTGAATGGGCTTGGTGTCGATGCCCCTCGTCGTGTGCCGGTTATGCCTGGTACGCACGTAAGCGGTATAGGCCCCTATACACCATACGGCTCGCAAGTACGGGCTGTGCAGGCTGTTCCACATTTGCAACCTGGTCATGGAGCGCCTGGGCCGCTGCCTCCTTTTCAAAGTAGCAACAGCAATGGATTGGGCCATGGTGGGGGTCCCGGTATTCCCGGAGTACCCGGCATGAACGGCAATGGCATAGCAAACGTCGCTGCCGGTCCGGGGCCGGCTGGTAGCAATGGCGTGCCCAACGAAAGTAGTGCCAACGAGATTCCACCTCCGCATGGTGGAACCCAGGTAACATCGCATAATGGTGTTTTCCCAGGTACAAAGGCGGCCACTCCAGGATATGTGCCTCAGCCCTACGGCAATATTGCTGGTAGCGGTGGTGTTGGCGGCGGCAGCACTGGCCCCGATGTGGTCGGTCGCATGGTTCATTTGTACCGCTCGCTGCAGATGCAAGTGGGCAACATACACGAGATGCTGGGCCATGTTACCCAGCAGACGTCGGAGCTGGGCTATCTGGTCGAGAGTCTCACAAGCTCGTACCCGTACGGTGGCAGCGGTGCTGGTGGTGCTGGCAGTGCCGGCGTCGCCGGCGTTCCTGCTGGGTCCTTGCCGCGTGCGTCAGACGCCCACGGCGGCGTCCGCAGCAGCAAGCCTCGAAGTCCGCTTGGCCATGAGGGACAGCCGCGCGTGCACGGCAACGGTGGCGGCGGCACAAGTACGTCTGGCGTAAACACCATGGAGAGTGGTGGTGGTGACTCGTCGACCGACCCGACCTCGGTCTCGGAGTCGCTGCAGGATTGCGGCGGGAGCGAGGTGACGTCACAGGCGAGCAGCGGCGATGACCGGCAGCAGCAGTCCGGCCGGTTCGGGCTGCACACGCTCCTGAACTGAAAACGGGTAGACAGTTAAATATTTATTATACATGCAAATATCGGATATCGATGACAGCCGTAGCTGCCAGCTGTGGCAAGGTTACTGGTGTAGCCGCCCTATGTACCTGCACTAAAGGAGCTGCGTTGGTGTCCGCATTCACGCACCCGGAGTGTGGGATCTATCCGCTACCGCTTCTTCTTGGTCTTTTTGTAGGCATCGAGCACGGACGGCGCGTGCCGGCGCCGCGCCGGCCGGGCCTCCTGCTCGTCGTCGCTCGAGCCATCGCTCGGCTTAGCCGGTTTGCCCGGCGGAGCGACACGGACAGCCCCGGAGCGACCCTTGTGCACGCTGCCCGGCACCGCAATGCTTTTGGATTTGCCGGCGCCGGCCTTGGTCTGGTGGCGGAGGCGTTCGAGCGCCAGGTTCCGGGCCGGCTCGGGCGCCCTGGCCCGGGCGCTACCCAGGCCCCGCGTGGCGTCGATCACGGGGATATCGTCGTCGTCGGGCTCCTGCACGGCGACCTGCGGCATCCATGCGGCCACACGCGCGCGCGCCTGGCTCACGGCCAGCTGGATACGCGCCCGCTCGACCTCCAGTCGCTTGTATGCGTCGCCGTCCATGTAGCTATGGCTGGGTAAGGAGCGAACGAGAGAGCCCGCCTGTCGTCGCAGTTAATGAGTTGGACACTTCTTGGTCGAAGATAAGGGAGAATGTTCTTAATTATAGCACTTGGGCAGAGTACAGCTTAATGGCAATCATGTAGCTTGATAGAGTCGCGCACGAGCAGAGTATCTCGGTTCCTACCAGAGTGCTCAGCAGCCGCAAAACACCGGGAGTAAATCCATTTAGCTCTGGTTTTGAATCATGTCATCATATTATCCGATATTAGTCATCAGATTCCAAGCCAGATCATTTTCAAATCCACCACCAGTCGTAGGCTCGCCCCAACTTGGAAGCTGGTAATCAGAGAGCTCGCGAACCTGCCTGCTTGCTCACTACGCAGCACGGCGCGGGAAATTCAGGGCGGTTTGAAAGTATTAGCTCGCAGAACTAGTTAGGTGTATCTAAGTACGAGGGTTCGGACGCGCTGCGCCGTGCGGAGGGGGAGGATGCCGCCGGCAGCTCACAGGGGCAGCTCGAACGTGACGTTGAAGTCGGCCTTGCGCGCGAGCGAGACCATCTCCGACAGCTTGACGACCTTGGCAGCAGCCTCGTCCAGATCAGAGAAGCTGAAGATCTTGAGACCGGAGTTGTTGATGAGCTCCTGCGCCTCCTCGAAGTTCGTGCCCTGCAAACGCACCACGATGGGCACGGTCAGGCCCATCTTGGTGGCCGCGTCGATCAGGCCCTGGGCAATCAGGTCGCCGCGAACAATACCGCCAAAGATGTTGACAAAGATCGCGGTCACGTTCTTGTCCGTCAGGATGAGCTGGAACGCCTTCTCGATAGCCTGCGGGGTGGCGCCACCGCCGACGTCCAAGAAGTTTGCAGGGTTGCCGCCGTTCAGCTTAATGATGTCCAGCGTAGCCATGGCCAGACCGGCACCGTTGACCAGGCAGCCGATGTTGCCGTCCAGCTTGATGAAGTTCAAGTTCCACTTGTCGGCCTCAACCTCCTCAGGGTCCTCCTGGGTCAGGTCGCGCCATTGGAACACCTCCTCCTGGCGAAACTCGGCGTTGTCATCAAAGGTCAGCTTGGCGTCCATTGCCAGCACACGGTGGTCGGCCGTCTCTGACAGCGGATTGATCTCGACCAGCGTGCAGTCGCGCTCGTCAAACAGACGGTACAGGTTCTTGACCGCTGTCGCGGCCTGATCCTGTACGCCGGCAGAAAAGTCAAACACCTTGGCGACCTCGTTAGCCAGCTCGTCGGTTACGCCCTTCTCGACACTGACGGGAAACTTCTTGATTGCGTCCGGGTTCTCAGCGGCGACGCCCTCGATGTCCATGCCGCCCTGCGACGACGCAACGATGATCGGCGTCTGCTGCTCGCGGTCGTACAGAATGGAGAAGTAGGCTTCGCGGCGCGCAAACTCGCGCTTTACAATGTACACAGCGGACACATTCTTTCCGGCGGCACCGGTCTGCTTGGTGATCAGCGTGTGGCCGATCATCTTCTCTGCGTACATCTTGGCCTCTACGGGGCCCGAGACCATCTTGACGCCGCCCTTGAGGCCGGAGTCGAAGTGGCCCTTGCCACGGCCGCCGGTCAGCGCCTGGGCCTTGACCACAAGATCCTCGGAGTTGAGGTCCGTGGCAACCTTCTCGGCCTCGTCAGGCGTGAAAGCGGGCGCGCCGGGTGGCACGCCGACGCCGTACTTGTCGAGTAGCTGCGCGCTGCGGAACTCGTGCAGCGACAGGTGGCGCTTGGGCACGGCCAGCACCGCACTCTTGCGCGCGCTCAGGCGGGAAATCGCTCCTTTAAACATTGTCGGACCTGAAACGCTAAAAGTTGGACTAATGGTAGGACGGGTGGGCTCTGCGTGCGCTGTGTGGTCCAATAGCCTGGGACCATTACAATCCCTTGCCCTCTGGCGGCTCCCCTGATCGATCTCTGAGTGGTATGCGCGGTGGCTATGTGCGTACGTACGTGGGTTGTGAGTGTGCTCCCAATTTACGCGATGCCACCTGTGGGGTTGGCAGTGTGCGCTTGATCCGGCCCCTGCCCTGCGGCGCTGCTGCCATCGGGCTGATCTGCACTACGCCGGGCTCTGAACAGTGGAGTGCGAGAGGGACAGGGCCCCTAGTGAGCACATTGGCTTCTAGTGGCTCCATAAGCTGCTGATTGTAACCACGTCCATTTATGGTAAATATATCAATTAGGACTAAACTGTGGTGCGGAGCCGTGCGGACCAGCCGACAGCCCAATCATGAGAACCACGCACAGCGGCGACGCTCAGATCAGATCAAAAACCAAAGAGCGTTTTATATTGGAGCAGCCGCGATCCAAGATACTCCCAGTCACTTGCGTTTACCCAGAGCTCGTCAATGACCTTCAGTTTTGCGTAAACTGAGCCGCCTTTCCAGGTGATGACCTCCGGATCCGTGTCATGTGGGATAGGCAGGATGCTGATCTCGGTCAGATCGCCGCGCTTTTGTGTCCACATCCCGAGGCGGTCGGTCAAAAGCAGATGAAAGCCGTTAAACTTGGCCCCTCCACCAATTACCATAACATTCTCGTAGAATGCCGACTCGCTCGCACCGGCCACGCGGACAGCTTGAGAAATCGACTCGATCACGGCGTAGTCCAAGGCAACATCCGGCACTTCGGCCGGACTGACAGACTTTGCTAGAGTTATTTGCTTGGACAGTTGTGCCGCAATAGCGTCCTCACGCTCTTGCTGAGTTGGGCCCGGTTGGCTAGCACCTGGGTCAGCGCTTTCCTGCTCCCCGGACTCTATCTGCGGCGTGGCTCCACGGGAGGGTGATGATCCTAGACGCTTATCGTCGTCACCCATGTCGATATCTCCATCATCGTCCTCCACAACGTCGTCGTCAGCATCTTTATCACCCCCAGCATCAGCATCACCGTCACCTGTATCCTCCCCAGTCGTCGAAGGCCGTTTTCTACCACTCCGCAATTGAGCTTCAGCCTTTTCTTCGGCAACTTCCTTCAATTTGGTAAGATAGTCCTTGCCATCTACGGCGAGCGTATTCATGTAAATGTCCAGCATTGCATCAGAGATAGGGTCGTCGTATTTGTAGTCATATACGTTGCGGGACCGCGGAAACAGCTTGTGCTTGTCTGCGAGCTTCTGCGAGGCAGGCCCAAATAGCTTGGGATAGAAGAATCCCAGGACGGGTAGCATAACCTCATCATAAGTCTTGAAATCATACTTCATGAGCGGCTGGCCTGGAACCCGCAGATAGAAGGAATACAGCTGTACGGCAATCTGCGCATCATTCACAGTGGCGTGTTTAGCCTTAAGACGCTCCAGCAACTTCCAGTCGTACGATCTGTGGAGATTTGCTTCAGAATAAGGAAAATATGAGCGCCTGAGAAACCTGAAAAATGCAACAGTAATGTCATCACCGCCATACGGCAGCCGGACGCGAGAATCCGGGATGACCATGCCCTCCTCAACACACGCAATCTTGGTGGTCTGGGCGCCGACATCGACAATGCACGCACTCGACACACCGGCTCCGAATGTTGCAGCCAGAGACTCTTGAACAATGGCTACGCGGTTGACAGCAAACTCAATCCCGAGCAGAAGCTCCAGCAGGGCCAGGACGCAATTGCGCTCATATAGATCGGGAATCAGTAACACGACAGAGTACTGGGCGAGAGCGGGCTTGACCAAGCCCAGCTCTTCAAGAAGGACATGCCGAAGTAGAAGCGCCACGTCACCAAGTAGGCTCTGAGGAGACGAGTACGCCGATTCGTTGAAGGAGCCAAATGCAAACGGCCACGTCACCTCAAAGTCGTCGTTCTGGTCAAGAGCGCGGGAACCGACGATGACGTTGCTGGCACGAGATCTCTCATTTTTTGAGCGGCCACCAGCACCTGACCCGTTTACGCCGTTGGGCTCTGAAATACCATTTCGCGCACCATCCTCCTCACTTCCCCGCTCATCGTCGCCGTCATCATCTTCGGCATCAAGCGCTTTGGCACCCTCCTGGCGGGCGTTGAATGAGCGAACAGTTTCTTCGGCGCTCGATGCCACTCGCCGCTTGTAGTAGCGCATGCGTTCTTTGAAGTCGGACCGCACCGTCGCATACATTTCGCCAAAGTGGGATCCGCCAGCAAGCAAAGCATCTAGACCCGTCCACAGGTCTGGATCGCCGCCGTTGTCACCGGCGTCCGCAGGCCCGTCGCTGTCTTCTGGTTCGCTGCTGGCCACCGCGCGCAACGACTGCGAGGACTCTGTGGCCGGTGCATTCCTTGGTCGGGCAATAGCCGCAGCAACTTTCTTGGGCTCTAAATCCGACGCAAAGCCCACGCGGATGTTTCGAGAGCCGAGGTGCAGCACAATCGTCTTAGCAGAGGAGGTTTCGTCGCCTTCGTCCTCGTCTTCGTCCTCGTCATCCTTTGCTGGCGTATCCCTGGACGTCGCTTCCTTTTTCGCCGCTCGGCCCGATGTGTCCACGTTTCGGTTGACAAGCAGCTGCGAATCCTTCTTTAGGTACTCTGTGAAATAGTTCTTCTGGTTGATGGACGGCATGGGCGCGAATTTCGTGAAGCGCAGCCTATTGTCGACCTTGGTCGGGCCGCCCTCGCGGCGCCGCTTTCGTTCGACCATTTTGCCTTCTGCCTTCCTTGACCGGTGGAAGTTTGGCGTGTTTCCTGGTGAGCTCTGCTGACCGCGCGAGGTGGGCTGTTGCGCAGACCGACTGCCCTCTCCGTGAAATGCCAGGGTTTCGACAGCTTCATGCATGTGGTGGGAAATGCACCACCCACTTGCTAGTCGGGGCAGCTTCGCAGCCCATTAGGAAGATGTGCGCGCACACTTTTTGGTCACTTTCCGAATACTGGATAGATCGGATTCAAGCTCTACCCTGGCCCCAAGACACATACCGCTTTTTATTTGTTTTGAATTGTGCTTCCATACTAATCATCTGCGCCCGGCCAGCCTACGCGCCCCGTCTGCGGTACCGTAAACCCCAGATGATGTAGGAAAGCTTGACCTAACCCAAACTTTTTCTCTTTGCGAGCCAGGCGAACCTGAGAGCGCTCGGAACGAGCGTTAGCAGAAGAAGATTGTTCGGACATGGACAGGAGTAAAAGTAAGACTAGATAAGGGAACTCGTACTAACGGCGGAGACGATCTCCGTTTATATATTGATGTATTGGTGCACGGTGACGTAGCCGACTATTGCTACTTGCATCATAATATGAACATCATATTATGATACCAGATCTGACACAAACCCCACCAATGATGGGTTAGGGTGTTAGAGCGTTATTCCAACACCAGATCCAAGATCACGTGGGTGCCCGAGAGTAAGCTGTTACCTGCTCTGTCGTGAAATTTCACCAGGCCATGCACGACCTGTGGCTGTCGCTGCTACGTCACCCACGGACTGGCTCGCTACCCGCATATCTGTATGGGTGTCGTCGGAGTACTAGTCTACTCGCGTGGTCACATGCAAGACGATTGTATTCTACTAAGCTGGCTACCGACGATACGCCGAATGAACCTGACGACTTGTCACTGGCTGATCCATTGGACCGTCCGGAGTCGGGTCAAACGGAAACTATATCGCGCTCCACACAGCATTTAGGGGGAAACCCGCCAATCTCAGGAGAATCTTGGGTGTTAAGTTATAACCAGCAAGACTACACGGTCCCGCTTTCACTAGTGACCTCATACAGGCAGCAACGCCGCGACCCAACAGTGCGTTTCAAAGATGTTGCAATTGTCAAGCTTATATCGGGCCATGGAGGCGCCGGTAAGATATCTTTCCTGCGTGAAGGTGGTAGACCAATTGGCCCGCCGGATGGAGGCGACGGCGGTGATGGTGGCCACGTTTACATCCAGGCCGTTGAGGGCATGAACAGCCTCCACTCCATCCGTCATACATATAAGGCTCAAAACGGCCAATCTGGGGGCTCCATGCAACTTTCTGGCAAAAATGGTGACAACATCGTGTTGAAGGTGCCCGTGGGTACCACTGTGCATTGGTCACCTCCGCGCGATTCTCTGAAGACCGCATTTACCGAAATGGATGAGCACGCGCATCTCGGACTGCCTCCAAAGGATCTGGTTTTTCCAGCAAATTACGTCGCAAACCACTCGCTTTATACGAACTTTGCTTCTTCAGATCCAAGCAGTAACACTGCCGTCCAACTCTTTCGCCCCAGTGTGGTGGATGGCCATGGCTGGCTCTTCAAAGAAAAAGACGAAGAATATTATCTTCAGCAGCCATATTTCAAGCCCATATATCAGCAAGTCCGGCACCAAGATATGGCGGCACGCCGGCGTGAGCAACTGCGCGATGTGTTCCCTGCTTCGGGACTGGATTTAAGCGTTCCAGGCGAGCCTATCCAAATTCTGGCTGGCGGCCGAGGTGGGCTTGGTAACATGCACTTCCAGTCGGGCGACGTGCGCAACCCGCGATTTGCCAAGCAGGGTCGCTTCGGTATTGAGAGTACGTTTATCTTAGAGCTGCGCCTGCTAGCTGATTTAGGTCTTGTTGGTCTGCCCAACGCTGGCAAGTCGTCGCTGCTGCGGGCTATCAGCAGGGCCCGGCCCCGTGTGGGTCACTGGGAGTATACTACGCTGAAGCCTACCATTGGAACCATAAGTCTTGGAATTTCCGAGCCATCGTTCACTGTGGCCGATATACCGGGAATTTCGGTTGGCGCGAGCGAGAATAAAGGCATGGGTCTGGGCTTTCTGCGACACGTTGAGAGGTCAGGCGGCTTGGCATTCGTCGTGGCACTCGACCGCCCCGACCCTGTCGCCGATCTAAATATCTTACGCAACGAACTTGGTCCAGGCCGTCTCAAGAACAAAAACATGCTCATCATCGGCACAAAAGCCGATTTGCCCGAGGCTCAAGAAAACTTTGAGAAGCTGGCAGCGCATATTGCGGAGCTCAGGGCCGCAGAGCTGAGGGGCTCGACGCTGGACGTGATTCCCTGTAGTTCTTTGGAGCATGGAAATATAGAAGCGGTCATCCGAATAATGGGCAAAACTGCTCAGGTCATCGACTCCTGAGCTTTGCATATGATCACTTATTATTCTATCGTAGCAGTAGCTCTGTGTGGTGAGTGTCGTCATAAATATTGCTATATAGCTATGGACAGAGCGCCCGCGCTCTGATCGGTGTCTATAGGCTGCCGAGTTAGTAGGCAACGTGCTGGGGCCGCAGATGCGGCTGCTGAGAGGCGTATTCGGCCAGCTCTGGCCTTGCGTAGCTCTGTCTTGAGTACGCTTTTTTAGGTTCGCCGTGGTAGGCAATTTGTAAGGGCTGGGAGGGCTTCCACAAGCGCTGAACATTGCTTGATCGGCGAGCCCCGTTGGTCGGGGCGGTTTCGCCAGGTGTGCGTAGTATGGCAGATTCCACGGAGGAGATAGAGTCCAGCGAAGACGAAGTCGACAGCCCAGGGTCCGAGGGCACTGCAGAACCAGGCGTCTCGGGAGGAGTGTAGCGCATGGGCAGCTCGGCGCGGTGCGGTGTGATGTGGGCTGCGGGCGCCATACCATGAGCAGCGTAGTAAGGCATGCTGCCAGAAGGCTTGCGGTGTTGGACCCCTGCCGCTTGTGTTCGATAGTGCGACGAGACCGGGCGCAGGTGGTGCTGTGACGCATGCTGAGACAGCTTGCGTTCGCGCGAGCTGGCAAGCGACGTCTTGATTGGGTTCAGGAACGGTGCAAAGTGGTGGTGCAAGTCCTTGTTGCGCACGCGTAGGTCCCAGTCGAGCAGGTACAGCAGCTGCTTCTCCATGAGATTTACCTCAGCAATGGAGAACAAGCCATCAGTGTAGCGTGCCCAGTACTTGTTCTTGGGCGACGAGTCGTTAAGGTTCTTGGCAGCAAGAATGAGGGCCGCCAGGAATATGCGGTGGCAGGTGCAGGACATGCCCTTGGCGGCCACGGGCAGCCGGTTGCGCAGCCGAGCCAGATACACCAGAGAGGTCATGAGGGTGGGCGTCTGCACATTTGACCGGGTCACCACATTAGAAATAAAGTTCACCAGCGACTGCATGGTCGGCTCGGCAGAGGCTACAACAACGCCCTTTCCATCCGGTGAGGCTGGGGGTGTCGCATATGCGCCCGAATCGCACCGAATAACCGTGAGAGTTGTTGAGGCAAGGTACTCAATCATAGACCTGCTCACGGGCTGGTGGATAAACACATCCAGGGCGGCAACGTCGGACGAATTCGAAGACACGGACATCATCAAGGAGAGAGGCGGGTTCGATGTCGGAGCTCACCAACACAAAATACTAAAAGAAAGAAATGTGAAGAGCTGTTCGTTCAGTCAAGGACACAGCAACAACACAAATGACAGAAGTATCACAGGCAAGCAGACGAAAATGTTAGCCCTGACCAATGGACAAGAAACCGGACAAATCCACTAAAATAGCAAGCACAAGGTTTACCGGTGGCACGGTCTCTTAAACGTAGATGCGAACGGAGTCACGGACTGTAGATGGATGATCCACAACGATCCCGCTAGCGACGATGCGTGTATTTTATGTCTTTTGCGGGCGGCGGGTCCCATCGCCGTTTTTAATTAAGGGGGCTGCATCTCCTGCAGCGCCATGCATGACCGTGAGCCCAGCCATGCAGGGGGGCTCCAGCTCTCGCGGCCAACAACATGTGGGTCGCTTGATGTTTTGCGTTGAGATAAGCCTGAAATTCGACCAGAAAGTATTGCTCAAGTAACTATTTGTTGAGCTTTCTTCATTTGGCTAGTTTGCTGCTCTCTCTAGTTGGTTAGGCAGGCGGACCCACCTTTGCACAGCTCTGAGGTCAGCCGGCCACCCCCTGCTGCCTGGCAAGAGACGGCCGCATGGAGGCTGGGCTTGTGAAGATCCCCTTGCCATTGAGCAGTTGGCGAGCCTCCCTGGCTGCCAAGGTAAGGGCCTGATGCGCGATGGGGTGGTGTATCCTAGTTCACCATCCTCGCGAGGTGTTGCCGGAATGGCTGGGGCTCAAAGCTCTTTCCGGAGCAAATTCTGTACTGGCCCTGGAGCACCGGGCCTGAAAAGCCGAAATGTAGAAGTAAAGAATCCATTCCAAGTTCTGTGTACTCCCCGGCCGCAAGCCCCGTACATGAGCACAGGGATAGGCTCGACCCGCGTTGAGCTCCTAACTGGTTGCGTCCGCTCGTGATCGACCTGATGCGCGCGTACAGCCTGTAAGCCCAATTTGCTTTTTCGCGTAGTGTGCATAAACCGTCGCGGTGGGTGCAGAAACTCTGCGGCCAATATGCAGGTAGATTTGCCTGACTTAGCGATCACCTAGGTAACGTACCTTGTTCAGCCCACCAGTCATGCACCACGGCCCTGCCACTCGCCAGCCCTTGTTCCAAGGCAGTGCACACCGGTAGGCTGCCTGCCCAAGCTCCTTGGTTCTATTTCCAGGCAAATATGAGGCTATGGCCCCTGATTTGTTAAATTTCATAAAGTGAAGACTCGTTTTGCCGGGACCGAAGATGCTCGAAGAGCGGCCGACTCTTGCTTGTTTGCACAAAAGCATCTTGCACAACGCACCCCCGCGTGCATCAACAGCTGCAGGCACCGTGAAGACGCCAGCGAAACAGGACGGTAGTGCACAAAAATAAAGCCTTTACAATTTGAGACACAGAATTAGCTTATCTTCAATAAAATGCTCATCTGCAATGGCTGCTCTCGTCTTCCACCTCTCTGCGATCACATGGACGAGCCCAGCCACGTCTGGGGTATTAGATCGGATCTCGAGAGCCGTTCTAGAGAGCCTGCCCGGCGTCTTGGCGGCAACGGTTATCGCAAAACTACACCAGTATCACCAAACCGGTCGGTTTGAAAATATTACGATCTAGCGGCTGTAGAATATAGGAGACCTGAACGATGAGAAATAAAACAAAGGGCCCCTCAAGCACAAAGTACAGCAGAAGGTCTATGAACACCCCGGCAGTCAACCTGCGTGTTCGGTACAATGAACATGAGACAGTTTTAGCCAGTCAGGGCTACATACAACCGTTATGATTCGGTTCCAAAGATACATCCCGCGGATGCTATCAACTACAATGAATAAGAAATGATGGCGAACTACTGATTATAGTGCATACTGTGAATCCGGGCCAGACGAGGTTCATGAGTGTGATCAGAAAATGGGTTTACGTTAACCACAGGTGGAAGCTTGCATTACCAAGAGAACAAATAATGGCCACAAGCGCCGTTCGGACTGGTGCACAGCGTTTATTTCATCATTCAACACTAACTCAGGTCGAGCCTCGTGGCCCCACGAAACGTCGACAAGAAGAGGAGAAAATTTAGTCAACCCATGTTAACGACCGTGTGCATGGTCACGTGGCCGCGGTTTCACGGGCTCCCTAGGTGGAGAGAATAAAAGCTTTGGGAGCATGTCGGACTCGAGCTACCCGTTGGCTGCAGCTCCGTCTCCTGCGTGGGCCAGCTGGGACCACGCGCAGGTCGAAAGGGGCGATACGCGGTCGCGTCAAGATGCAAAGGACGCATGCATGCGGCCATCGTTTGGGGCTGTGACGCGTCGGCGCACCATCTGGCTGGAGATTCAACGACAAATTAGACTATACGTGCATGCTAATTACTCCAAAGAGATAATGGCGCCGGTGGTCTGCCAAACGTCCTCGCGGTCCTCTCAGCCATCTCCGCCCGCTAGCTAGCGAGCCAGGAGGCATCATCCTCCTCTTTGCAGGCGAGGAGCTACGCCAATCCGGCTCCGGCCCAATTCTCTCCAGCGCTTTGGTCTCCTAGATCGTCCATTGGACTTGTAACAGGACCTTGCCCTTGACATATTGCCAAACGCAGACTAGGGCCTGGTAAGCGCTGCTTAATTTGGATCGCATGCTGCAGTCGGGTTCCGTGCATATGTAAAGCTGTTCCCGCAGCCAAATCCGGTAACTAGCTTCCAAAGCAACGGCAATTCGCTCCCACCCGCAAATGCGAGAGAGAAAAAAAAAAACAAAGAGCAAACCACTGGGTTATAATCGGAGTATATACTTTACCTATGCCTAGTTGTAGCCCAAGCTCCCCAAGCTGGGGCGGAGCGCCAAAATCCAGCAGCCAGCTTGCAAAGGGGCTCGAGTCAGTCCTCCCAATGCAGCCCAACTCGAGCAGGAAGTCGGAAGCGTTTCATGTCCTTAGTCGTAGCAAGGGAAAAGGAAAGCTAGGTGCGCTATTAAATTAAATACAGGAAAATATTACTCGACCGAGCTGTACCAGAAGGTCGCGCCAATGACCATGGCCGCCCCGACACCGAAGCTGACCGTGAGCGAGCTGTCAAACATGTAGACGCTGGCCACGGCCGAAATCAGAATCGACAACGAGGTGGCAAAATTCTTAGCGATGTTGTCGGCATACTTGACGCAAATGGCGACAATGAGTCCGCCGGCCGCCTGCAGGATGATGACCAGCCACACCACCGAGTTGTAGCCGTAGAAAAAGCCCTTGTCGGCAATCTCCTTGCCGTCCTTGGCAAACACACCAATGAACAGCGCCGGAAACAGCGAGTAGAAGCTCAGCTGTATGTTGCGCGTCCACAACGACACCTTGCGCGAACCCTTGAGGACCTTCTCAAAGTAGATGCCGGCCAGGCCACTGAGCACGCACGCGACGGTGACGGCGAGAAGGCCCACGGTGGAGTTGACAGCTGCAGCCTGAGCCGACTCGCTCGGCTGCGTGGGCAGCACGGCCGTGACGTCCCCAAGACCGATGCGCTGGCGGAGCGTGGACCAGACTTCGCCGGGCACAGACACCACGGCCACGCCAGCGGTCAGCAGCATGAGGGCAAGCCACTGCACGCCGCGCAGGCGCTTGTGCAGGATGGTGACGGCAAAGAACGCCGTCGTCAGGATCTTGAGCTGATAGGTGACCTGGAACGTGGTGGCCGGCAAATTTGACACGGCCACGTACTGCATGGAGTTCTGCAGCGTGTACAGCGCGGCGGGGATGGCCATCTTCCAGTGATCCTCGCCAAAGACCTCGCGGACGGTCGTGATAAGGCCCAGCTGCGACGCCGAGATGGCCACGCAGATGACCATTTTCAGCACCTCGTTGAGCAGCACCGACGTCGACGTGAAGTAGCGCTCGGGCACGTCCATGACGCGCGAGTAGCGCATGGTCAGAATCAGCATCGAGTTCTGCACAACCAGTGTAAGCAGCGCGCCATACTTGTACGTGTTCGGCGGGCGGGCAGTTTTCTCCGACATCCGGGGCAGGTGTATCAATAAAGTCTCGGGTCGAAAGTTACGGGTCAAAAAGCCAGCCGGACTCCTAACTTTCCGAGCCTGCTTAGTCGCCGGGCCTTATCGGGGCAAGGGCGCCGTGCCCGTCCACGAGGCCAGCAGCCATCGACTCAGAGAGCAGCAGCACACAACACAAAGGTTGGGAGAGCGCGAAGAGTGCAAAGAGTGCACCGCCTATCACGTGCCGCCTGCTGGAACAGGAAGCGCCTGCTGACCGGGCCAAGGTTCGTGGTCAACAACAAACAGTGCCTGACTTTGGTGAAGCTCAGCCTATAAACCAAAAGAAAGCCCGCCCGTACAATGTCTGTTGAGGATCTGAAAAAGGAGATCGACGCTCTCAAAGAGGCCGTGGCCAAGCAACACGCGGTGCTGGCAAAGACAGGGCAGCAGGTCATCGAGCTCCGGGTCGCGCAGCAGCGGGCCAGCATCAAAGAGCTTGACGGGAAACACAAGGAACTGCAGTCGGGTCTGAAGGCCCCTGCTGGTGCTCCAAGTGGTGCCGGGGACGCAGAGCGTGTTGTCTCCGATTACTTGACCAACGACGACGTGGTCGAGCTGGTGCAGGAACTTCAGGGCCAGCTCGACCTGCTTGACGAGCGCAGCGTGCGACGGATTGTGAATTCGCGGGCCTCGGGACCAACGCCGATCACGCCGCTGGCAAACTCATCCGGCGAGTACCCGGAAGAGTTCCCAAAAACGGCTGCTGAGTTCCAAGCACTCGACAATTCCCAGATCACTGCCCTCAACCAGTTCTACGAGCTCTTGCCGCCTGATGCGGATGAGATCAAAGACATGCTCAAGTCGGCAAATGTAACGGCCGAGCAGGCGGGCATTACCGATATTGATGCAGAGACAAAGAGCCCCGAGGAGCAGTTCACCTTGTTAGCCCAATTTCTTGGGTTATCTGCTGCTCGTAGTTAGATTATTAGGTCTTCCGCCCTGGACTGGGCCCGTTACGTATGGTGTTCCAAGCCCCTTCATTTCTCTCCTATCCCAAGTGTCATATCTAGCTTATTGGCATGCCCTTACTGCGGTGTTGCTAACTTCTTTTGCGGAAACATGGACCCTGGCATTGGTCGGCCTGGTCAATCAAATTAAGAAGATAATTGTTGCAGCACACGCTAAATAAATTATATTGGTAACTTTCTCGCAGCAATCGTATCATGTTTCCCATGGCTGTTGTTTAGCTCACACCCTTGACAAAACACTCAGTACGACAGCTAAACAAGGTGCAAAAGGCATTCACTGACAATGCCTAGTTCTGCCCGACAGACAATATGGCCAGCACATCTCTCAAAATAAAATCGAAGAAATTGTCACTTTCAGAGAGACTGGACGACCAGTTGAAGGTCAAAAAAGTGATTTCGGCAAGAATACTCAAAGACTATGCGGAGCCATAAAACGGTGTTTAGATCCTAAGTCACGGGACCTTGTCTGGGCACAATCTGCATCAAAAAAAATTGTAGCTGGCTGCTTGATCGATACAGAATCCCAATGGGTCAAACTAGGGGGAGAAGGAGGGAGAAAAAAAAGTCTTCTGCCGAGGAAGTCCAAGATGCTGCGGCAAATGAAACAGTCCATAGCGACTTCATATCGTTAGAAGACAGCTTGGTGGATGGAACGGAGGAACGTACGCCGGCTGCTTTCTACGGGCTGTTAGATCGCCAGGAACAGGAGTATTTTCAGAACGCGGAGTCTACACTGGCAGCAAATGCGATTACGGCGGAGGAGCGTCAACCGTTTATTGATAGTGTATTTGAGGAAGCCAAAGGCAAAGAGCTCAAACTAGCTACTAGCAAGATCCTTTCCAAGCTTTTGGAACGCCTGATCGTTCTTGCCAATGACAACCAGCTGGTTGCCCTTTTGAAGGCATTCAGTGGACATGTCTTTCGTTTGTCGCTTCAAAAATATTCTTCGCACTGTGTCGAAAGTCTGTTGTACAGCTCTGCGGGGCTTGTTAACAGCGAGGTATTGGGGACGTTGGATTTGACACCTACGGCAGATGATGAGCAAACAGACGTTGAGAGCTTAGTGCTATACCTGGTGAATGAGCTTCGACCACACACCAAGCAAATGGCGAAGGATAAGTACTCATCTCACGTGTTACGAACAGTGCTTCTACTACTGAGTGGGCTACCACTGGACAATGACGTTGCTCTACGTTCTAGGAAGTCCAAACTTGCCCGTAAATTTACCGATATGACTGACGTCATACAAGAGCGCGAGCGTCAGGTACCAGGGAGCTTCAAAGAAGCCTGTTCGGAGATAATTAGAGACCTGACCACGGGCATGACTCGTAGCGAACTTAGGAATATGGCCATCGATGAGATTGGCTCTCCTCTGCTGCAGATAATTCTCCGCGTGCAGGTCGATAGAGATCAATTCAACCTTGTTTCACTGATATTCGAAGGCGAAGGTGCCGAATCATTTTGGCAGCATATCCTCCGTGAAAATATCGGGTCGCATTTTTTGGAATCTATGCTTGTGATCCTACCACGAAAAATTGTGAATGGCTACTACAAAACCTATTTCTCTGGGAAGTTGGAAAAAGTGTGGAAGCAACAAAGTGGAGTATACATTATCGAGAAGCTGCTGCGATCTAAACTTGGGCCAAAGGCGGAGCTCGTCAACGAGCTCGCTCCTCGCATCAAAGAAGTTTATGATGAGGGCGGTTCATCTTTGATTGCCCTGACCCTGGAAATCGCCGATGCCCCCACGAAAACCGAGATTTCAAGCGTGATTTTGGATCATGTCGGTGGCGTGAAACCTCTCCTTTGCCTCGCTGAAGGAGAACAAAAGGGAGGAAAGCTCGTTCAAGCGCTCATGAAGAGCCTTTCGGTACTGAGTGAAGCTGGAGAGGTGATGGGCCAGCTCACAACAGACGAACTCAAGGCTGCAGCTACAGACCCCATCAAGAGCCACAATGTAGAAGCGATTCTCCGACCCGAAATGGACATTGTTTCACGCCGTAAGCTTCTGAACCTCTTTGTCCCTATCGTATTTGACCTTTCGGTGAACTCTGCAGGATCCCACGTGGTGGATGCCCTTTGGTCCTTTTGTTACAAGCTCAAATTTGTGCGAGAGAGAATAGCTGGCGAGCTATCTAAGCATGAGGCCGATGTCAAGCATTCGCTATACGGGAGGCTAGTTTGGAAAAACTGGAACGTTGAAAAATATATCCGCAAGCGGCACGAATGGTGGGAAATTGTTAAGGCTAGTGAAGACAGCATTGGCAGTGCTCTTGTTGGTGCAGGATTTCAAGTACCGGGAGGCTCAAGTGCCAGGGCGGGTCCCTTTAGCAATAAATCAACCCCCTCGCGGAACCGCAAGCCGTATGACCGGCCTGCGCAGCAAGCTTGAATCGAGAATTGGTAGTTACAATCTCCACAAATATTTATATCTCAAGCAACCATTTAGCATATTCATTCACTAGGAATCGTATGGCCCGCATTCCTGCCCTAGCATGGCTCAAAGAGGGTGTAGCTGATAGCTCATGGCAGCCTGCGGATTTAGTAAACTTTTCGGCCGCTGAATTCTTGGCAGTTCAAAGGATGGAAGCTAGGGTGGACTTGCTAAAGACATTTGAGGTCTCAGAACGCAAAGACCGTGGGTTCATAGAATCGCTCCATTGGGTTGTTGTAATTTAAAGCGGCACGTTTGGAGATTCCGATGCGCGGTTATGTGCCCCTTCCCTAATATGCATGCACCACCTTGCATCTGGCGTTTTGAGGTTCTTCAAGTGTCCTGGGCCACTTTATTTCACCACAGTCTCTAGTATCTGGTCGATAAGCTTTGCGCAACTTTCGTGTACCCCATATCCGAGCTACTGCCAGACATGCCTCTCGGATCAACACCGTCGAGCGATTCAGCTTCACCACCGGCACCAACAAATCTTGTTAGTCCCGACGATGAAGCATGGCGCGCCCAGGCGGAAATTGCCATTCAGAATGATGTGTGGGATTGGCACCGAGTTACGGAAATAGGTTCACGGTCGGATAATCATGCGTGGAAGAGGGTCGCAAACCTGATGAAATCCCAAACCAGCCTGTGTGGCCCGAGCCACAAAGAGAAGCTTGCAAAACTTTGTATAGGCGTCCTTTATGGTCTGGACACCGAGATTAAGCGCCTGGGATACTATAATTCAGACCGAAGCCCGTTCCACATATTCAATGACGCATGCAAAAGTATGCGTCCCCTCGTGATTCTGCACGCAATTCTTCGAATTTATCAATCAGCCGGACCTGATCTACCTTTGAGCGATCGCGAACTAACTGACCGACTTCGTACAGACCTAGAAGCTCACTGGAGTGGCGCTTACGACGAACAGGAAATTGAAGCAGTGGTTGTATGCTTTACGCTGTCGATGAATGCAGGGTTTCTCAAGCGCGACCAAAACGGGGTCCCGAGGTTGATGCGCGATGTCTTCTCGCAAACCAGCAGCCAGTCCTGGTTTACAGAATCTGCTGCGGTGCTGAGGTACCCACACCCGCTTGGTGTGCTTGATCCCGTTGAGAGCGATATTCTCGGAGACATCAGCAAGGAACGTGTAGAGTCCCTAGTGTTTCCTTTGCACCCCAACTCGGCGAGCTACTTGGAGTATCGCCAAGACTCGAGCCGAAGTTACCGCAAGAAGCACTCCTTTGCATGGAAACAGGTGCTCGCAGGGATTGGCTTGCGGACTTTCGTAAATTCGAGTACCATGTCCTTGTGGCGAATGTCGGTTCTGAATGTGGCTACAGTTCTTCTTGGTGCGATAAGCCTCATCAAGACAGGCATAGTCCTTCCACGTACTATATTCAACAATCATGGGCGCGAAATTATCCAACTCTCTGCATCTAATTTCATTTCCAAGACAGAATGCCGTCTTCGGGCGAGCGTTTCCCAGTCCAACAAAAGCTACGCTGGAGAGACCGGAGATTATATCGCAGATGGACATGGCCGCAAGGTATCAAACTTAGCATCAAACTTGGTGCCAGAAAAATCGGCTCCCCAGTCTACGGGTCATGCCGGTGGAAACAGGTTCGAAAATGAGAGCGCAAGGCCGCACTCACTTTCCGCACTAACGCCGGGCAAGTCTACTGCCCAGCCAACGGGGCGTGCCCATGATACGGTTGGTCTAACAGATGATGACCAAGTTGTTGATCTGACCAAGGAAGACCAAAGCGAGCAATCCTCGACCCCAGCCCCAATACTAGGACAACAGGCTGTCGCGCGACCGAGATATAGTCGAGTTCGAGTCCACGTTGAGGGTTGCCCAATCGAGCTATACTCATCGTCGACTATAGAGCTTAAATTGCTGGGTGCCAAACGATCCACTGCCATCTCAGTACCACCGCACTGAGCTGTGCTTTGCGTCACGTAAGTAGTGCCTTGCCGCCCATGAGCTAGCCTAATCTGCCAATAGAGCTTTACGCCGATACTGAGGGCTGCTGCCTTGAAGGTAGTCTGATCCTCTTGAGCTTCTGATACCAGATAATCCGAAAATCGGTATCACCGTAGCAGCTCTCCCACGCCCAGCTCACGAACAGCCCGTGGCTCTGGGCGCGTATGTCTGAAGTACTGGCCCCCGCAGAAATCGGCGGGAAATTGCGCCGGGAAAAGAATCGGCTCTTGTTGCAATTACGGAATTAACTACGAAAATATGCAGAAATGCTGGGTGTGAGACTTCATTTTGCGGCGGTTGTTCAGGGCGCCGGTTCACGAACGGCTACGCGACATCGCGTGCCACCCCGCCGAGCTCGTAAATTACCATGTGCAGCTTGCATGCGAGCTTAAGCGCACGTGGCCCGCACGACCCCTGCCTGATAAGAAAAGCTACGTAATCGGAGTGTCCCCGAACAAAGAGCTGGTCGTAAGTCCCAAGCGGGGTAGCTGGTAGTGCCAGGGCCCCAAACCTGCCTTCCTTGGCCCAGGCAGGCAGGCATAGTCACTATGTGGACATTAGCTGTTGTCCACCTGACTGTTGTAAAAATAGAGATACAATCGAACCCTTGTCATTTTTGATACGTGTGTACACCACCACAACGCCCTCCATAGCATAACTTGCGGCTTGTTCCCGGAGTGGAATTACGCCTGCGGGGGGTTTTCCTCTGCAACAACCATGGCGATCACTAGCTCTCTCTCCCACCGGAACCCACGGGGATGGTGGTGGCGAGCCCCGCTCTGTCGGGAAAAGGGCTGGCACGTAAGACACCCTGCTCTGGGCACGGCACATGGGGCAGGGCTGCGTGAATCTAGCTGCACTGACCCTTGACATGCATGGCGTGCACCGATCCGGCCGCAGATGGAAGCTGCGACAGCCGGGTAACTCTCGACCAGTTGCCTAGCCACCCGGCCGCATCTCCCTGCCTCATCCGCTTCCCTACCCTGACAAGTTTGGCCCGTGCGCAGCTGTTAACTGCGTATTTTTTTGCGTATTTGAAGAAATTGCGGCCGGTTGCGCGTCTCATTAGCATTTCCCAGGCGCCCTAGTGGTCTTGCCTCGATTTTTACCCGGCGGTCTCACCTTTGCAGCCCCATAACTTCCGGTTCTTTGCGATACGAGCTGCTTAGCACAGTAGGCTCTGCCCGTTGACTTTTGGCACGCTAACAGGCACATCAACACTGCTTCCGCGGCCAAAACCACCCGTAAAACCAAGCTTCATCGAGTACGTGCCTGAATAGGATCTCAAACCGCGCGTTTACCTCGCGACACGAGCTGGGTCCTGATCTCGACAACCCGATTTGCCCTTCTCGACCCTGCTCTTTAAGGCATTGTTGGCCGTAGAATGCCGATGGTATCCCCGCAACTTCTCCCGTCCACCCGTATCGGCTCCAACAATCCCGTTTGGGATCCGTTTGTTGGCCGCAGCGCGGGCGAGTCTGGAGAACATGGCCTCCCTCCACCCGTCGCCTCGTTTTCCGGGCCCATGAGCCCATCCAACTCATCGACCGCATCCAGTCTTGGCTACTTGCCACCCGCCGTTGTCTCCAGCCCCGGTTCTATGCGGGCCGTCGACGGCGACGAGGATATTCTGCCACCTTTGGCCACCTCCAAGACGCGAGCCGCCAGCCTAGGCGCGTTGGCGGGCAGCTTTCGCCCCTTCGCTGCCGGTGATTCGGCTAGCAACCGGGGCCTTGGATCGCTTGTCATCCACAATTTGCCTCGTGACGTCACGCGCCGTGAGATCCACCTCATGTTCACGTTCGCGACGGACTACCTCTCTTGTGAACTCAACAAACAGGGCGTGGCCGACGATGGCCTGCCTGTGAGCGTCTCGGCGACGGTGCGTTTCCGGTCTGCAGTCAGCGCCACTGCTGCACAGTCGCTCCTGGAGCACCGCGGCGATGTGTTTGGCGAACAGCTTCACTCACCCAGCTCCGCCCCAACGCAAGGCCATCGGCCCCTACGGTTCGAGGTGCGTTCGGGTTCCATGTCAAGCGGACCGGCATCTACAGCCGGTAGCTCCACAAATCTTTCTGGTGCTGCGGGATCTGCTGGTGGTACCGGGCGTAACCCCAAGTCACGATTTGTATTTATGAACACTGAGGACACGCCGGGAAGTTCATCTACGGGTGGCCTCGGCAGCAGCTCCTCGGCAAGCAACACGGCGACACCAACGTCAGGACCGTCCGGCCCGTCTGGTGCTGTAGGCACTGCTAGTGGTCAGTCCCCTGCTCACCACCAACAACAGCATCACCCGCGGGGCACGGTACCGCCTTTGCATGGACATTCGAACTCGAACATTTCGTCCCCCAACAGTACGCAAACACAGCACCAGAATGGGATATCCTCGACTGCTGACCGAATGTTTTCGCCGTCGTCCCCCCGTGGCAGTATTTTTGCAGCACCTCCGCGGTCCATTTTTGGGAATGGCGAAGAATACGTCCAACCGCTTGCGACATCTCTCGGGAGTATACATATGAACCCAATGGATCGGCGGAGCAGCCAAGGTCATCTCTACGAAGAAAAGTCGTCACCTCCTTCTCATGTTTCCCACCTAGCACCGGCTTCGTCCTCCTCGTCGACCGCTGGCTCAGGTACCCAAGGTTCCAGCAGTGGTCACAGTGGGGCGCCCGGAAGCCAAGGAGCACAAACGCCTGACGGCGGACCTCTTTCCATTAGACGAGGTTCCATGCCGGCGCCACGGTTGGGCCAGCTGCCTGTGGATGGCCCACTTGAGGTAAGCAAAATCGTTGTTCCGTACACCTCTGCCACATCTGCCAAAGCCATGACTATTATGCAGAACGGCGGCAGAGTCATGCCGCCGGCCAACCCTGCCGACCAAAACCCACCCTGCAACACACTTTACGTGGGCAATCTTCCTCCCGACACGTCGGAGGAAGAGCTGAAAGATCTCTTCTCATCGCGGCCCGGATATAAACGCCTGTGCTTCCGTACTAAGGCCAACGGCCCGATGTGCTTTGTTGAGTTTGAAGACGAGACCTATGCGGGACGCGCGCTTGAGGACCTGTATGGCTTTGGCCTTTCGAATAGTGTCAAGGGCGGCATCCGGCTCTCGTTTTCCAAGAACCCGCTTGGGGTCCGGTCCAATCGGGGCCAGGTCAAGGCGTACGGACACTATTAGCGTCACTGGCTCTTTGCAACTGTCTGACCGCCCGGTCGGTGTCGCCCACTGCCCTGGTCACGAAACGTGATCAGGACGACATACTTATCTTGCACCATCTGCATTTAATACACATGACGAATTATGAATCAGCTAATATTTTCACGAGTAACTTAAGTAACTTAACTAACCAACAGAATAACTTTCTCTTTCGGCCCCCACGTGTGTCTTTTCCCGAGATGCTCCATCATTGTGGGCTAGCTCGACGGGACGCAGCAAGCAGCAGCAATCTCGGCAAAAACCTCGATTCTTTGGCAGATGAGCGCTGCCCGCAGACATTTCCCGCTCGCCACAGGATTGCGGCGAGTTAGCACACAGTACGCAGGCTCAAAAAGTATGACCTCATTTACACCAAGATGATTAACGCTAGATTACAGGTTTTAATTAAAAAAGGCACAAGGACTTGACAGTAGCACTAAGCAATGAAAAAAAGGGGTATACGCAAGCTGCGCTCCGACCGGCACACGGTTTTAGACGGCACGCACAAACGACGAGGCATCGTTGTCGGCGCCAGAGATGCCGCCCTCGTTGGTCTTCTTGGAGCCGAAGCCGAACTTGTAGACGCCACCCTCCGAGGAATACTTGCCCTTCTTGCCAGAGTTGCTCCGGTTGTGGTTAGCATTGGAGCTGCCACCCAGGCCCTTACTGCGCGGGGCCACGCAGCAGAACAAAAACGTGTTCAGAGCATTCATAAACACGACCGCCCAGGCAAAACCGATGTTCTTCTTGCCAACGCTAGCCTCACGGCCATCGTCACGGAAAGCGTTGCGGGCCTTGACCACGGCCACGGTGCTGAGGGCGGCGGCGGCAGCAGAAAACACGAATGCAATGAGCGCGAAGAACGAGCTAATGAATCCGATGATCCGCGAGCAAATAGCGCCCAACGCTACCAAAAGCACCAAAACTTCGAAAAACAGAGCAATCAGGTAGAACGGATAAGCGAAACGCGTCTCGTAGTAGAACTCCTTGCGGTGCTCCCGGAATGGTGCCGGAACATTAGGCGACTGGTTGAACTGGTTGTACGGATCGATGGGGAAATCAGCCTTCTTCTTCCCGCAGCCAGTGTTTTCGCCGCTGCTGTCGCGCGAGCAAATGCTATAGAATGTCCACTCCGAAGTGGGCTGCGCACCTTCGATACCCTCGGTTTTGGCGGTCAGCCAGGTGAACTTGCGCAAAACTCCGTTATCCTTGACACCTCCAAGGATGAGGAAAAAGTGGAGCAGGATGGTGCCTGCGGTGAAAAGCAGGGTGACAATAGACAGCGCTCTCATTTCAACGAAGATGTACGTTGACGAAGACTCTTCGACAGGAAGTTACGTGTAAGAAGGCAAGTGCGAGTGCGTGCGTCCACAGAAACAACCAGCAGGTGACTAACGCGGGCTCGTGGGCCTGAGGTTATAAATTGCTGCAATCTGGGGCTGTTTTGTTTGGATCCGGCCCTTTTGGGAACGTGCATGCATGAGGCGACTTACTCAATGCTCAATTGGGAGGTTGCTGTGACCCAGGCGTTGCTACCAAGGCAGCAACGCTGCCGGCGCCGGACAATATGATTAGCTGGTATGGACAAAATAGAGTTGTGTTTGTATTGTAGCTATGGGAAATGACTTATTTTATGCTCCAGGCCCTTTGGGGGTCCCAAACTGACACACTAACGCTACGGCAGTCTACCCGCCGGCTGACCTCGGGCCATGCAGCATGCACCACCCCGGCATTGACGCATACGTCATACACATTCCAGACAAGCGAGCAGGGCCGTACGTCAAAATTTTCGCCGGACCTCACAATGAGTTCGTCTATCGCGAATCTAGAAGACGTTCTCAATGTATCGAATCCCGTAGTTGCCAGAGGCTGAGCCAGGGCCACGCTCGCTTTCGGTGTGTGTTTAGAGCAACGGCCGGGATTGCTGTGGCCTTGTCATCGGCCGGGGAATCTGCTGCTGCCGTTGCCGCTACTGCGTCTGCCTCGCCGGGCGCAGCTGCCGGGCGCAGCTGAGTGCTGGCCTGCTTGGGCTGCGTCGCCTACGCCCCGATGCGCACTAAACTCACATGAGCAACGCTCGATTTCGCCAGGCGACGATGGCCTGAGAGAGCAAGAGCGTAGGCAATGCCGACGCGGCGCAGCGATGTTCTTCTGGTTTTTGGGGATGGGCCCATGCGCTATCATTCAGCTTTCGGAGACGGCTAACGAGTAGGGCGCTAATCCGACTACTCCGCGCGTCAGAGGTTGCAGAGCACTGCTAACCTGACCATAGCTCAAGTGGTTTTGTCCGCCGCTAGGGCGGCTTGGGCCACCTTGGCATCTGCCTGGGAGTCAGGGCCAACGCGGCAGAGCAGCCAACTATTCTTCACAGAACCTGGGCGCGCGCGCAGTGCTGCATTCCCAGGCTAACCTTGTCAGTATGGGCATGCCTTGACTATGATCTTCGCCAAGTACATCGCCGCACGAACATGTGGAATGCAGGTCCAGCGCGCGCCAGTTGGGAGCCGGTGCAGGCTCAGGGACCGGATCAAATAACTGAAGCGTGCACTACAATACTATAGACCTTCGATATGAAACATTTGATGATACCAGTTCATATCTAACAGCACCGCAACAGTTCGCGCCCTGCGTGCCCATGCGGATCGAGGAATCTCCATCGCGCAAGCATGGTCGAAGCGCATGACATGGCAGACGTAGCCCGACGCAGCAGCAGCAGCAGCAGCAGCAGCATCATTTTTGCTGGCGTGCACGGATCGGATCGGAGAGCAGCCGATCAGCTGTACACTAAATCATTTACATTTTGGGGGATCCGAACGGCACCAGTCCGCACGGCCTCATAGGGATGGGGCTCGGGTGGCTCGTAGCGGATCGTCACAACATTGATCCGGCTGACCGATCGAGATTCCACGTCTCCCATTATGGGCCATCTATAACAATTTGCTATCTGCGTAAAACTTGCATCCACAGAAGTAATGAAACCCAAGTTTAGGCGTGGCTCACAGGCCTTAGTTTTCAGAATATTAGATATGCCCATGAGTTTAGCCCACGCGGTTGCTCCGGTGGGTCCTACTTCCGAGACATTGGCTGCTCGAGGTGTGCACAGTGTGCAGGGCCACCACACCCAGCAGCACAACCCCGGCCTATGCTCCCAAAAGGGCAGGGGACCACTGAGACTGCCGGTCGGGCTAGATTCCAGTTCGACCAAAGTGGGGGAGGCGGAACGTTAGCTACCGTTCTTGGCAAAATGAACGATTTTCGACGCAGTGTCACGCAGGTGGCGTCTTATGCCGAGGTGCGATTTGGTGGAACCCAGCACCGGCTGACAGACTGGTGACTAAGCCGGCCATTCACCTGGGTGCAGCAGCACCCCCTCTTACATATTGCATATGCATGCATGGTCTCTATTGGAGAGCAGCTCGATGTGGGTACTGGCCGCCAGGTTAGCACACTATGCTCGTCTTGCGGAGCGAGGAGTCGAGTTCCATTTTGTATACTAGTGACAGCGCGAAGCATGGAGTGAATCCCGGGCTCGCCGACCTCTGAGAACCAATGTTGACCAGGAAACAATCGCTTCGATGCGTATTCTAGACTGGGGGAGCATGCGCATGACTTTGTGCTGCAGTGTAATAATAAAGTCTGGGTCGCACAGGGCTGATGAGGAGGGTGCGCTGAAAGTGGGCAGCATGCCAAAGCAAAGCCTAATATGAGATACCGTGATTGTCGCCCGTTTCAGGAGAGTTGAAACTTTTCAAAAGGTCTGTCCAAATACGTATTCTCTGGGATCTGGCCTACTTGTCCGGATACCGAAACCAACGACGGAGGGAAACACAAACCCCAGCCCATATGCGGATTCTGGCGTACTCAGCTCCTGCAATGCAGGCCGCATGCTTGAAATGGGGGTGAAGGGACGTCCACCCCAGCGTTAGAAGAAGCCGAGAGGAACCTGGCCAGGGATCGTCCTGTAAGTGGCTGCCGATCACTTTTGACAGGGACCGCCCACCTCAACGTCTAAAAGTGGGGAAGCCAACGGCCAAACGGCAAGCAGACACGGCAAGGTGCGACGCCGACACGGTCAGCGGGGCGTAGTGGCCGTATTGGCTGGTTAAAACATGGTTTCCCCCCGGGAGCCACTTAGAGAGGCTTGCTGCAGCGCGGGAGGATAGGATCTTGTCTCAGCCTGCATGGCGCATGCAGGTGGCGGGAATAATAGCTTCCGGCTATCGAGGATGGACTGTAGGGTTAGTGAGGTTCTGCCATCGATAGAGGGCCTCCCACACTTATCTGCGCCCGGATAATGATCTCGAGCGAATAATACACTGCGGGGTTAATTCCTGATCTTACGGCCCTAGCACGTTCCCGGCCGCGACGTTCTCACTGGACGAATGCCTCCACTGGACTGCTAACTGGCGTGAGGTGTTGGATCACGAAATTACGGGCACAAAATACCCGAACCCCGGCCACCTCGGCCAGTTTCCTGCACAAAGTCCGTGCCTCCCTCAGTTCATGTGACCTGCATATGACTCCTGCGGGCTTGGGTTGCAAGTCATTTGACATGTAATGTAGCTTTGATAATAGCGCACCCTTCCATCGATTAAGCCCTCGTCCCCAGGCCCTGAGCTCCAGCTTTCCTTGGCCCCCCTCTCTTCTTCCTGCTATCGCATCGTCAACCCCAGGTGTGCTTCAAACGGCGACGGCTGGTTCTGTGCCTGCTGCTACTTATTATTGCCACGGGTTTCTTTTTAGCGACTCCCAGGGAGTGGACCCGCTCTCGCACGCTAACTTCTTGGCCGGTATCTCTTCTCCCCGCGGCAGTAGCATCTCGTGGGTTCCGTTCAATTCTAGGAGCCCGGAAGGCATAGCGCTTTCTGCAGTGACCCCCCAGAATCAACAGCAGCCTCGGGTGCTTGCGTTCTACGCCCATTTAGCCCGAGCCTGGCCTGTTCGGCGGCGTGGCTGACAGAAGATCCCCTGCCAGTAGTCGAGCTTTCTGCACTTTCTGAGCTCGAATAATACCATGGCCGATACATTTGCCGACGACTTTGGCCGCCACGAGCTGTGGGGCCGGCCTAGCAGCACGGTTCAGCACGACCAGGCTGTGACACAAGACTTGCAGGATGGCTCAAATTCCATTTTCAGCTATGTAAATGATGGAATGGTGGCAGATGGTCTAGGAGACCCAGACTACTTCGGTTCCTTCTCTAACGGGAATGGCTTTCCGGTCAATTTCGACTCTACTGAGGAGCCGCTGTCTGACAACTACAGAGATGTCGAACATGAGAATTATGGGCAGCCCCACGACTTCCAGCAGCCCCCGCCTCAGATTGATAACTATTCTTCGCGACATCCGCGTTCAGCCGCCACGGAACTACCGTACGATGAGTCCTGGCAACTGCAGCAGCCCCACCAGATGCCCAAACAGTACCGGGAACAGCAGTATCAGGACCAGCAGTTGTTTCTCTACTCGCAGAGACCGCCTCAGATTCAAGGAGATCAGTACCACACTCAGTTCTCAGGCGGCAAAGGCGTCCAACGGCCGCCACAACAGTTTCCAATGGATCAACGACATCAACCTCCACCAACCGCGGTTGGAGGCTGGAACAACAACGATTTTCAATCGAGCAGCCAGGGCGACTTTTATGCTCCTTTCAATGACCCAATAGCTGTGCCCGGTGCGGGTGATGATCTCTATGGATTGGGGACGCAGCATCAGCGGCCTCAGCAGCAGCAGCAGCAGCAGCAGCAGCAGCATCAGTACCATCAACATCCTCAGCGCCATGTTCAAAACCTAAATCAGCCCCATATCCAGCTTCAGAATCGTCATTCTGATGCGCACCAACGTCGACAAGGTCAGCATGGGCTGAAACAACAGCAGCGCCCCTCGATGGCGCATAGTCTTGGGTCCCAACCCGATGACCTCCAGCGTGAACATCATCCACAGTTTGGTGACTTTTCCAACTATGTGAACGTGACGCCCTCACCGAATGGGTTGCCGGATTACGCGTTTGTGGATAACGGCTCGGAGGATGCGAGTTCCACTCAGTATCAGTACTCTTCAACACAACAGCCATTGCAGCAGAAAGTCGCACAAAGGCCACAGTACCAGCCAAACCACCACTCGCCGATATCGCAGCACTCTGTGTCTTCTCAGAATTCTGTGAGTTCGCTTCCTTCGCAACACTCTGGTGGTGCTTCCGGGCGCCGTCCGAGTCCTGAAAATGCCCAGGACTCGTTTCAGCTGTTGTCGCCTTCGGGCGGTGTCAACAACTGGCATGCAGGCTCAGATGGCCACGATCAACAAGTTTCGCCACAAGGCGTCTCGCCCGAAAATCACCAGCCACAGCGTGGCTACCTCCAAGCTTCGAGTCCTTCCGTTGTTGGGCGAGGGCCTGTAGATGCGAGGCCAAAGACGGATCTTAGCGGCGTCGGCAAGACCCGCGTAGGTGGGCGGACAAATCAACGGTCGGTAGCATCTACACTTGGTCCCGCGCGGAGAGCTTCTGTGAGCAAAACCACTAGTCGTCCAATTCGATCTACTGAGGGCTTGCGTAACCACCGTGTCAAAAACGAGCTTCTGAAACATATGTCTCTGGATGATAATAGTGAACATTTCTGCACAGCCAGGTGTTGGGCTGACCCGGATCCCCATGGAAAGCACCGCCGCAGTTCGAGTACGACTCGCTTCATCGCAACTTTCTCTGGCGACAGCCCTCCTGGCATGAAACTAACAATGCCGCCTCCAAACTTCAACCTTGATGCCAACGGTGTGGATCGTTCGCGTGGAAGGAAAGGATACGATGACTTGGCTGTTCCTGCGAACGATTTGACGAACTTCAGTGGGCCTTCTTCCAACGGATACAAGGACTACCATGAGGAGCCTGTACCGCTGGTACGCGTGATTAGCACCAACCCTGAAGAAGGCTTGGACATGCCGAGCCCGAAATCTAGTGCCCCAATGCCGCAGCTATATAAAGTTGAGTCGTGGCCCAATCAACCCAATCCCGGGTTCCAGAACTTGCTCTATGGTTTTGAATCTGATGAGGATCACGATGGGCTGTACCATGACCACTCGGCCAACTCGTTGATCTCGCGAGTGTTTTCCAATGA
This sequence comes from Wickerhamiella qilinensis, assembly GCA_030556915.1. Classification (NCBI taxonomy): domain Eukaryota; kingdom Fungi; phylum Ascomycota; class Dipodascomycetes; order Dipodascales; family Trichomonascaceae; genus Wickerhamiella; species Wickerhamiella qilinensis. Next base: position 107,840 of record JAKTUW010000018.1, read on the forward strand.
CGAGTCGGGGGCGACTGGAGAGAGTGACGAAGAGTCCGATACGGATACGCCTGGCAGTGCGCACCAGGAGAACGGAGAAGATTCGAGGAATAAGGACGGAAGCAAAAAGAAGTCGAGGCGCAGTAAGCCGCTGGTCTGTCCTATCTGCAACAAAACATTCAAGCGCGATCTGACGAGGCACATGCGGACACACGAGGAGACGGCGCGGTTTATCTGTCCGTTTCCTCGCGACCAGTGTTCGCACAAGCGTGGCCAGTTCAACCGGCCGTACGATTTTAAAAAGCATCTGCTCCATTATCACTTCAACTTTGATGCGGCAAAGGCTGCTCTACGCGCGCGGGACTTGCAGTCCAAGCTTGACTTCACGGGCCACTGCTTGTGCGGGAAATACTTTGTGGCCAAGGATTGGCTGGCGACGCACATTCTCGACGGCGACATATGCCCGCTGCTGATGGCAGCGGGAGTGAGCCGGCAGAGCATGGCCCACCACCACCTCGAAGACGAAGTCGACAACTAGCAGTTGTTGAATAATTTATTAATATGAGTAACTATTTTGGTAGTAGCAATATTCAGCAATACCGCTGCGCGCCCCCGATTTGGTCATGCTGTCGTTCCGGGTCTCCCGCGAAGGTTGCATGGATGAATGAATGATGGCTTGTCAACGTTCTCACGGTAGCGTAGAGCCTAGCCTTCACTGGCCGGCCAAGTCAGCCGCTTGAAGTGGGATAGTTAGGAGCATATAATAGTCGAAGCAGAATAAGTTATGAACACGAATAATACATTAGCGTGCCCCAGGCGATTGGGCTTGGGCCTCGGCCGGGCACGGTTACATTTCTCGGGGCCGCTTTGTGTCGAACAGTCCCTGACGGTGCCGCTTCTCGCCCACGGAATGGTCGTCGTCGGACGAGTCGTAGTACAGAGCCGCCTCGCCAAGCTCGCGCCGTGGCCGCACCGGCACCGCCGGCGCGGCCGGCTGGGCCTGCTCGCGCTCGGTGTCCGAATCCCGAGCTTCGTGCTCCTCGGTGATTTCCATCAGCTGGTCGAGCGCCCACTCGCGAGCGTCAAGACCGCTGTGCTCATCCATTGCGTCGAGCAGGCTGCGCAAGGCGTTGACGTAGCCCTGCTCGTAGGCATCGTTCAGCCGGGTCGAGCTGAGATTGAACAGCTTTGCCACGGCCGTGGCCGCATTCTTGAACTCGCTCACGAGCTGCGCGTTCGGCGGCTTTGTGGACGCCTTGCGTCGGCTCTGCTTGGGGAGATTGCCGCCCAGGCTATCCAGGTTGTCCATTGATTTGCGAATAACTGCCTAATAAAAAAGGACGTCAGGCCATATTATGCGATCTGCTATTGAATCTGTCGTGGACTTAGTCAGGGAGGGAGGGAGCGACGGGAACACCCTACCCAGCGATCGCATTGCAACCGCGGATTGCGCGGCGGAATAACGGCCATGTACGTTCTTGTACTCTCGGGCGCCACGGTGCCGTTTGACGAATTGGTGCTGGCTTTCGGCCCGGAGCTCATGGAGGTGCTCGCGCGCCTCGGATACACCCGCGTGGTCATCCAGTACGGGCACGCGAGACAGGCGTTTGACGCGGTTGCCGCGCAGAGCCCGGCCGTCGAGGGCTTTGCCTTTAGCCCAGACCTGCGCGAGTACATCGCGGGTGCCGCCATGGTCGTCACGCACGCCGGCACGGGCTCGATTCTCGACGTGCTGCGCAGTGGAGGCGCGCCCAAGCCGCTTGTGGTCGTTGTGAACGAGCGGCTGATGGACAACCACCAGACTGACGTGGCTGCGGAGCTCAATGGCAAGTATCTGGCGCTGGCCAGGCCGGCGGAGCTGGGTAGCGTGCTGGCTGCGGCTGCCCAGACCAGGTTCGAGTTGTTTCCGGCCCCGGCGAGCCTGCAGGCCGTTTGGGACAGTGAAATCAAGGCCGCGACTCGGTGAGTCCCGTCCGTGGACAGTCCGTCGATAGGCAGCGTTTTCGAAGCAGTTTCGGAACAGTTCTCGGCAGCAGGGACCACCTGCTCTAGATGTGTCTCCGACATGGGCCAAAGCACAAGCCGGCTTGGCCCTGGTCAGTAAGGCGGTCAGGGTGCCGGGTGAGCTCCGAGAAGACTGGCAGTTTTCGACCCACCCGCAGATTCCGGACCGGATTCAGGCAATGGAAATGCCTCTTTTATCTATCTCACTAACGCGACGTGTTGCTCTCTGTCCGGCCCAGCCCAGCCAGCAGGGCTAGCGCATCCTGCGGGCAGCGGCTCCCAGGTGGCAGCTGCTCTCCGCCGCCCAGCGCAGTTGGGACTGGGCCAGCAGCTAGGCACGCTCGTTTTTGCCAAGCAATGGCGGAGAGCTAGGCAAGAGGCGCACATCCTGCAAAAAAATTAAGGCCAAATCAGTATACAGAGTGCCGTGCTCCCTCATGGCGACGTAATAGTTAAAACGGCGTCCGAGTTGAATGAAGTAATAGTTAAATGGCGGGCCGTCCGGTGCCCTTTCTGTGCATACCATGCGCGCGCTCTAGTTCCTGCCCTGGGATGGGCTGCCCGTTAGATTGATCAATCATACGACCTGACTAACTAGCTCCGATCCGACGCACGTGACGGGTGGCCTACCCGAGCCGGCGGCGGCCGGCGACGCCTCTGCTCCCTACCTGCTCTCTTCCCGCTTCCAGCGTAGTGGCAGTGCGCAGTCAATTGGGCGCGCCAGATGGATTTCGAAAAGTACAAGTGGCTCAAAGGCACGCGCAAGGCGTTTGAGCGCGTGCCGTACCGCCTCAGCGGCCAGCGCGGCGTCGAGGACGCCGACATCAGCGTGTGGACCAGCGATCTGCAGTCGGCGCGCGGTGCCCTGACCTTGCTGGCGGAGTACGGGAAAGAGACGAAGAGCGGCTGGACCCACCTGATTGCTCAGAACATCACCGTGCTCAAGCAATTTCACAAGATCTCCGAGCCGATCACGGGGGCCGCGCCGGGCAGCGAACCGGCCGGCGAAAACCTCGTGCCCGCCCCGGACAAGAAGTTTACACAGTTCGATGCCGTGTACTCCAACCTCAAGGAGGTTGAGGCGCACGTCAACGCCCGCGTTGATCAGTTCTACTCGTACTTTGTCGCGCGCGTGCACGAAGCTCGTGACACCGTCGAGAACTTCGAGAAGCTGATCCAGAAGCACGGGCGCAAGCGCCTCGACTACGAGCGTCACCGCGCAGCCGCACAAAAGGCCGGCACATCCATCTCCACTCCTTCCTCTCCGGTGTCGCACGACAGTGCCAGCACCGGCACCGGCACAGGCACCGGAGCCAGTGCGACCGGGCCCGCCGCCGAGCTCGAGGAGGCCCGGCAAGTGTATGTGCGCTACCGCGACCACATCAAGGACACGATCCCCAAGTACCTCGTGCAGCTGGACAAGCTGCTCACACTGTTGTGTGCCAAGCAGGCCGAGTTCTTCACCGAGCTGCTCCACTCGTGGGCCGAGATCCTGAAGAAGGGCGCCACAGGGTTTGGCGGCCCCGGTGTTAAGGCGTACAACGATATCTACGAGCAGTGGATTGTGCAATTCACCAAAGTCCAGTATGGAATCGAGAGCATCCCCATCATCCGTGATGGTACTGTCATCCAACTGCCCATGACCACCGAGAAGTACGATCATGACTCGGAGCTCACACATGGAGCCAAGCAGTTTGTCTCGGGCACCGTGCATGGCACATCCCATATCGCCACCGGGGCCTACTCCAAGATTACCCATCTACACATTCCCAACGTGGTCTTTCATTCATACGATGAAGGTATCTTTGGTCCAACAAGTGCTCAGAAGTTTGCATCAGCTCCAAGCTCTCCTGATCCTAACTCGCCGTTACCGGGCGATGGCAGTAATTCCCCTGCGACTGAAACGACCGACAGGGGTACGCCTACGGCAGTCTCGCCGATTACATCAGGCGCCGAAGTTGCTCCCGCTAGTGGCGCAATTGCCAATACGGGAGCTACGGGAGCTGCGGGTGCGACTGCCGTGGTGGCTGGCGGTGCTGCCAGTGCGACTCCAGGGGGTACAGCTGGTACTAGTGGTAGTCAAGTCGAACCTGTCGCTGCAGTTGCCGTACCGAAGGCTACCTCGCCTCCTATACCTAAACGCACGAGGGGTACATCTGCTTCAGGTGCCCCGGATTATGCTGTTGCAAAATATGAGTTCGTTGGTACCGATGGAGACTTGTCATTTGTGCCGGGCGACAGAATTCGCATTATCGATCGTGGAACAGACGGTGATAAAAACTGGTGGTGTGGAGAGATCAAGGGCCGCATTGGCTTGTTCCCCGTTGATTATGTCGAAGTAGGTACTGCGGGCTCTTACTCGGCGTCGAATACGGCAGGAGGCCAAACGACGACCCATTCTGAGATCCACATTGACGCTGACCACAGCACTGTACCAGTTAAGGAGCACATTTTCGATTCGCACGAGACATCAGTTGCGGCTGAAGCTGAACCATCTCAGAACGAGAAGCAAGAGTATACCTCCTTGCCTGAGCCTTTGTCTGCTGACGTTCAGAGTGGATTGAGTAACTTGACTGTCGGCTCGGATAGCTCAGTTTCTCCTGTTGCCAAAGTTTTGCCTGCGCACAATGCTCCTGTGGATGATGCAGAACATGCAGCTCATGCAGAAGGCCTTCCGGCCACGGACGAATCTTCCGTGTTGCCCAGCCGTACGAGTGCAAAGGACTCCGAGTTGCTATAGCCCATCTGCGTGCGCTGTTGAGATCCTGCCACGAATAGCGGTAGTCACTAAGCTAGCTCGTCATCTTAAATTATTATGTTTTCATCTGCCTAGCTCGCCCAACTGCCTTCGTCCTCAGACCAATGGTCCTGCTCCAAATCGTCCTCGAGATGGTCACCGATGCCCAGATGGTCGAACTCGTCCTGCAGTCGGCCTAGCGAGTCTGTGTCCGAGTCGTTGTGCTCTTCATCGGGGTAATCGTTACGGTAGAAGTCCTCTGCGTTTGAGTCTTCGTCGTCCACGAAGAGGTTGGGCTCGCTAGACTCGTCGTCATCAACCAGCAGGGTTAGCTCCTGCCCGTCTTCCAGGTCTCTGTTTGTTAGATCTCCTTGTGGTGAACTTGCGGCCGCCAGCAGCTCGCGATCCTCCCCCACCGACTGCGCCAAGTCTGCGGGGATGCCAGTGGGGCCGACCGACTTTGCTTAAACTTACATGTACCCGACTGCGTCTGCCGCCAGGGCATCCACAGCGGTGCGCTGCCCGTAGTAGACGTCGAAAACATAGTCCTCGGTCTCCTCATCCGGAGACGCGTCCGCTAATGAGGGCACCGTTTCCGGAGCCGCCGGCGGCCCCGCAGCGTCGCTCTGCATGTATTCGGCAATCATGCTCTGCAGCTGGGCCGGGATCGCTTCCTCGGGCGAGCCCACCGCAGAATCTATTGGTACAGTAGAGCTTTTTCCATTTTCTTCGGCAGCGTTCCGTGCTCTCGCGGCGGCGGCTCGCTCTGCAGGGCGCACGCTCTTTGGGATCCGGTAGACCCGCTGCTCGGTCGACGGGGCAGCGCTCAGCGTAATGCCCCTGTTGCTCCCGGACGGGTCGTCAGCATAAGTTCCTGCAAACTTGAATACAAGAGGGTCTGTCTTTGCCCGTTTATTGTTGCGAACCACAAGCGCCTGTAAAGGGTCCTCTCCTAGCTTGCGCTTGATTCGCACGGCGTGGAGAGCACCTCCACCGGACATGTCAAGCGAACGACGACGACCAGTCAGCCAGCCAGCCGCTGCCCAGCCGCTGCCTAAATCTCAAGCTGCTCTTGCCTGTCGAGGTCGTGTGGCTGGGAGTTCATCTGGGTAGGGGGCCGGCTCGCGGTGGGCCGCAGTGGGTGGGGCCATGCGCTTGCGAGAGATTAGGTCAAGCTGGTAAGGAGCTTTCTCACTTGGGCTAGCCCAAGCGAGAAGTGCAATATTTTGCTAGCGGCCTGACATAGTGTGCACCGTATCCAGGCATGGTTGCAACTTGATTTGCACTGCGTTACTTGTAGCAACGTTGAGACGCGCGGCCCCAGTCCTTTTGCGCGCTGGAGCTGTCGGAACGCGGTAGCTGCAGTCCCAGCCCTCGGCTGCAGGCCCGCTGCATGATGGGCATAAACCCGTGAAGGTGACCTTGCCAACTCTTTCCAAGAAAAAATGACAAAAAGAGACGCCGATCGCAAAAAACAGAGAATGGCAGTTTTTCAACCAGGCTCTCCTTGGTTGAAGAAATCCGACATAGTTGTTGTTACGGGTGGCTCAAACGGGTTGGGCGCCGAGATCGTCCGCATGTTCGCGCTGGAAGGCCATGCTGTAGCCTCGTTGGACGTCACAATGCCGGGGCCCGGTAAGCGTGTAGACGGGGTCATTTACCTTGAATGCGATGTCACAGACTATACCTCTATTGTGACGTGTAGAGACGCCATTGCTGAGAAACTGGGCACACCGAGCGTCCTGATCAACAATGCAGGCATTCGGCGAAAGATGCAGACGTTGACGGAGATGTCTGTAGCGGACTTTACCAGCACTATAAATGTCAATCTTGCTGGAATATTTGCTGTCACAAAAGCATTTCTTCCCGAGATGCTAGCTCAAGGTCGCGGCTATGTCGTGAACGTGGCCTCGGCCCTAGGGATGATTTCTCCGGCTGGCCTATCGGCGTATGGGGCATCAAAGGCCGGAGTAATGGCACTTCATGAGTCTCTGGTGTATGAAAACAAAGCGTATAAGGGTTTAAAGCTGCTCCTTGTTTGTCCTGGCCAGATTGATACTCAGATGTTTGCCGACCTCGAGACGCCTTCCAGACTATTTGCACCGGTGCTTTCCCAAGTAGCACTAGCCAAGAAGATCGTCAAGGCTGTGACACGAGGTAAAAAGGGCGCATTGTATTCTCCGTTCTACGTATCCTTTCTGCCAGCTATGCGTATTCTTCCCACCTCTGTGGCTTCACCTCTGAGGAGCCTTTCTGGAGTCGATAAGGCTTGGACCACCGCAAAACCGGCAGAAACCTAGGAAACGGTTTATTCGTAAGTAAAACAGCTGCTATATTCTATAACTGAATTCTATATATGTTACCTGGCCTTGAACAATCCCAGTCCAATTGAGCTTTCCTGTCCTTGCCAAGGATTCTCCATGTCGAGGCGGCTGCGCCCAAAAAGGGTCCCGGATCAGCACGTCGAGCCTCTGACTCAGACACATACATGTACCAGACGATCGAACGCAAGTTTGCCGAAGCAGTGGCCAAGGGAAGTCTTATATTCACCAAAACACAGCAGTTTGCTAAAACGTCTCATGGAGTGAATGTAATATACTCATTGGCCTCGGCACTGGACAAAAAGCCCGCCGGGAACCCCGATGTCGCGCCAGAAGTTGGCGCCAAAGCCAGTCCGTGGCTCCCGCCTGAGGAAGACCTGCTCATTGAGAAACTAGACGATTACCTGGTTGTGCTCAACAAGTTTGCGGTGGCAAAGTACCATTTTTTGCTTGTAACCGAGAAATTTGCCCGACAGAGCTCGCCGCTCACCGAGAACGACTGGTCGGCGGCGCTCAAACTACTGCGCATGGCCAACAAAGAAAGCGGGCGTAGACACGTTGGGTTCTTTAATGCCGGACAAAACTCCGGGGCATCAATTGCGCACAAGCACATCCAATTCCTTACTTTACCAGAGAATTTTGCCCCGTTTCCCGACTCGACCAAGAAGGACTCGGGGGCAATCGTATCCGACGAGCGCGTGCCCTTTGCCCACTTTATCAGCGCAATTCAGAGTGGGGCCATGGGCGAGGATGTGGCCATGAAGTTTTCTGACATTCTAAGCCAGATTGTGACGAAATGCGCCGAGTTCACGAGCCCCGTCAGCTATAACATTGTGTTCACGGAGGAGTGGGTCATGGCCACGCCGCGATCGCACGCTTCGGCTAAGGGCGTATCAATTAACGCGCTGGGCACTATTGGCTTACTGTTGGCTAAGAACGACGAGCAGCTTGCGTCCCTCGAGACCGAAGGGCTAGACATTATCACTGAGCTTGGCTACGAAAACGCAGGTGTGGAGAAGTTTTCTTTGGAGACGACAGACAAGAGGCAATATTAACGGGGTATATACATATAGCATTACAGAGGTCATGCATAAATATAGTTGAGTACAAGCGCAGTAGCCACGCTGACATTCAGAGAGTCGACAACACTGTTAGCCTGCGAGCTAGAAAGGGTCACAGAGTGCGTGCTCCGCATGGCCAGGCTTGTCCGCACTCCCTGGCCCTCGCTGCCAACGACCAGCAGCAGCGGGCTGCTCTGGGACAGTCGGGAAAGGTCTGTGGGCAGAACACTGTTAAGATGTAAGAGGCGGCTATCTGCGTTGCTCTGGGGGTCTGTTGGCGGCTGAGTGGTCAGAACAGCCCATCCACTTGTTGCAAGCTTTTCAAAAAGGCTGAGGGCCGACATAGTCTTGAAGATTTGCAGGTACTCTGCTGCACCCGCGCTGGCCTTGACCACCAAGGGTGACACGGGGGCAGAGTTTCTGCTACTGATCGCGACAAAGTCGACGCCGAACCAGTACGCGGAGCGCAGGATTCCGCCGAGATTCTGCGGGTCGGTCACGCCGTCAACAAACAGGCCCACGGGGAATTTTCGGCCCCGGCTCGACAGCGGATAACTTGTGCCGCCGATCTCAAAGACCTGGTCATTCACAGTGATGTCTGCGAGCGAGGAAAAGGTCCGGGGCCGCGCCTCGCATACGTACTTGTTGTGCAGGCCGCTGCCGGTCAGCTCGTTGAGCGCCGCCAGCGGAACGCCCGTCGTGATCGGGATGCTTCTGGCCTGGCAGGTGGACAGAATGGCCGGGTCTATCTCTTTCAGGTCGTTTCCAAACAGCACGCGGCTCACCGACTCGCGTCGCGTGACGGCGGCGAGCACGGGCCGCGAGCCGTAAATGTACTCAAAGTGCGCGCGCGCGCGGAACTTTGCTGCTGCCGGGCCCGAGCGAGCCGCGGCCCTGCTTGGCGGGCCTTGCTTGGCCAGCTTGGCAGCTGGTCTAGCCGGCTTGGCCCGGGCAGCCGTTTGCTCGTCCCGCTTTCTCTGCAGCTGCTTTGCATGGACATGTGCGTACTTATCCCTGAAAAAGTCGTCCTTATTCTGGCCGGACCATGCTTTCCGTACAATAGGAGCCCCCGAGCTGTCCACATATTTCCCGTTGACGGCCGGCTTTACCGCCTGCCTCACCGCTTTGGCCAGGGCCACTGCAGACGCTCTCATGATCCGGGCCTGCCTGGTTGCGTGGGTGCTGGGTGCGCGTGCGGGTGTGCCTGCCTACCTTCTCCCTCCTCCGTCTGCTCTACCGTCTCTCCCAGCTCTCTGCCCAGTTCTCTGCCCAAGCTGTATGCTACCCTGGCCACCCGGCCATGCGATCCACGCAGCCGGCCCATTGAGCGGACGTTCTCGGTAAGATGGCGAACATCGAACTGAACTAAATATGGTAGATACCCGTGCATCAGGCGAAATGTCCACTTGGCCAGCATTACGTACGTGACTGTTGTATGGGCCACTCCTAGCCGCCAGTCCTAGCCAGCACACCCGGCCCCTCGACCGAGGGTTAGGTCTGCCCTCTCCAACACACGCACGCAGGCGCTCTTGGGCATGCCCCAACCCTGCTCTCCCGACAAATCAGGCCCGCGACATTGGACACCTCGTTTACCGTTCTGCGCTAATGTCGACGTTCACGCAGCTCGAGAATATCCGCAAGTACATTCTGGCGCGGCCGACGCTCCGCAACGTCTTCTTGCCGGCGTCACGAATCTTCACCAGCCTGGGCGGCCACCGCAAGATGGGACTCAAAACGGAGGACCTCTTTCTCGAGGAGACGCCCGCCATGCAGCTCGCTCTGAGCCGGATTCCGGCCGAGGCGTCGTACCAGCGCGTGTTCCGCCTGACCAACGCCTTCCAGGCGTCGTTAGAGAGCCAGCTGGCGCCCGAGGAGCTGTGGATCAAGCCTGAGGACGACACGTCCTACCTCGTGCCGTACCTGCTGGAGGCCGAGGCCGAGCTCGCAGAGCGGAAGGAGCTCGACAACATGGTGGTTAAGCCGCAAAGAGCGGCCTAAGTTTGGTACATACGCATAGTATATAACACAGATCAAAATACAATCACGCTCAACTATGGGCCAGTTCGCGCCTGGTCCCGCAAGGCTCCAAGGCTAGTCAAAAGAAAGACTTCTTGTAAGAACGATAGTACAGAATAAATAACTCGTGAGATTTTCGTTAGGGCTTGCCCGCGGCTTCGCGGGCAGCGCGCGGCCGGGCAGCGGAATTCAGGCATCTTCGCCCAGTCGGCCGCCGATGGCCCGCAGCGCTTCGCTGAAGCCGACAAGCAGCTGATGCATCTGACTCTCGATGACCGAGCGCGGCGTGGTGTCCAGAAGCACATTCATATTCATGCTGGGTGTGGCCGGGAACCGCTCCGGCCGTGTGATTTTGCTACTTGCGCTCGATGGAATGACCAGCCGCAGCCCCGTGGGACCGGCGGGCCCGACGGGAGCCACGGACGCGCCCGGGTTTGATGAGGGCCCGTCTTGCATCGGGGCGGTGGTGGTGCCGGAGGCAGCGGCAGCAGCACCTGCAAAGATGCCTCCGTGCTCGTCAACTGAGCGCTTGGGCGACGGCGAGCGCCTGCTCATAGAAGGGGCACCCGAGCCTGCGGGTCGGCTGCCAGCTTTGCTCGGAAGCGCCTGTGTATGCGGGAATTTGGGTGTCTCTTGCACACCTTTGTTGGCGGGGGCTCGAGGTGTGCTCAGAGCAGGGCCAAGCACTTGCGGCGACACTGCGGCGTTGCTGCCAATGCTAGGATTCCTCGAAGCAAGCGGGGCATGTTGCGACGGCCTAGCGGTTTGTCCAGTACCTGACGTCGGCGCACCAGGTTGCATGCCAGCGGCTCCGGACGGTGGCCCCGTAAGGGCGGTGCCGCCTGGAGTGTTGCCTCCAGCACCACCAAAGGAGGAGCTTGACGCTGCGTGTCCTGGCAGCCGAGGACTAGATCCTGCGACACCCTGCTGGCTAGTTGACAGCATTGGCTGGCTATCAACTCGAGAGAAACCCGGTCGAGGAACACGCACCGACGGCCCACTAACTGACGTGGCTCGCTGCCGGCCGTCACTAGAAATAGCCGTGCCCATTTTAGGGTGCCAACCCGCAGAGCCCCCGGGTCCTGCACTGACCGGGCCACTCGCTACTGCCACTGCGCCAGCTGCGCTAGCTGCACCAGCAGCAGCCGTAGCTGCGGCCAGGGCGTCGGGGCGCGGGTCCGTCGTCGCGGCCCCAAGCACATGAGGCTGCGACAACGATCTTGGTGGTGGCCTTAAAGGCGCTTGCGCCTGTCCCGCGAGAACCCCGGCCACTACAGCGGGTTGCCCCAGTGACCCAGGAACGCCTGCAGCGCTAGCTGGCAACCCAGCGGTTTCAACTGCTTCTTTGGGATGGGTCAGTGGCTGCACAGGCGGTTGTGCAGGACGCTGAGTAGCAGTTGAAGCCGGGGTGGACACGAAAGGTACCGGCGGAGCCGCAGTCGAGGTGCCAGCAGCCATATTGAGCTGATAGTTCGATAACTGCGGCTGCTTCTGTGGGTGCGTCCAAGTATGTGGCTGTTGCCCAAAGTGCCCTTGTTGCTGGACCGACCGCTGCACAGATTCCGGAAATAGCTCCTGAAGTGACTGTGGAGCATCAGTTAGGTCATCTACGTGCAAGCCCAGCTCGTCGTTGCCGCTAATGCTTGGCGGCGCATCCATATCGAAGTTCCAGACCGAGTCATCCGCGAGGTACCGAGAGTCGTACTCATCAAGCGAGTTGATTTTCTGGAATTGACCAGGATTAAAGAGCAGCATGGAATCTCTTTGGTTGGTGTTACGCTCTCGCCAGTGCCGATATCTCGTCACCAGATCACGTAGTATAGCGCTGGACGTTTTCTGCCACTGCTTGATGAACTTGTGCTTAAGCAGGTCGTCGGCGCTGGGCCGTTCATTGGGATCCTCATCAAGACACTGCGCCACCATATCTTTGAGCGGAGATGAGTAGTTCGGGCCCTCGAGTCTAGGCGGCCTGTTTTTGGAAATCATTAGTAGGGCACGGACGGCTTCAACGTCGGAGTATGGCGGGTTTCCCGTGGCCATTTCGTACATGGTAATACCGAGGGACCATATATCAGCCTTGCAGTTGTAGGAAGCGCCTTCAGCGATCACCTCAGGCGCCATCCAATACGGCGTGCCCACTATTGTAGTGCGCTTATTTTTGGAGAACGACGCGTCCACAGCGACGCCAAAATCGCAAAGCTTAAGGCGCCCCTCCAGCGTAATGAGCACGTTTGCCGCTTTCAGATCGCGGTGAATTATACCCTCATTGTGAATATGTGCCAGGCCGACCATAGTTTCGCGAAAGATCACCGACAGATGCCTCTCCTCCAGCGGGCCTGCCTTGAGCAGCGTGCGCACCGAGCCGCCTGCGCAGAGATCCATGATAATCCAGAGCTTTGTGCCAACAAGAAATGAGCCAAAATACTTGGTCACATTTGAATTGTCGGACTTGGACACCTGCTCGAGCAGCGAAATCTCGTGTCGGACGTCCTCGACCTCGTCATTATCCGTGTCTAGGTCCAGCGCCTTGATAGCCACAACCTGCTTGGTCTCTAGATTGACGCCCTTGTATACTACACCAAAATTCCCGCGGCCAATTACCTCGTCGCGGCGGTACATTGACCGCGCCGCCCGATCCTTGTAGGCCATGGCAGGGCTAACGTTAAAACCAAAGACTCGCTGAGTCAAAGGGGCGTTGGGCTCTCGCCCCTGTGGCGAGCTAGTTCGGGGGAGGTGGGAAGGTTGGCAGATGGGAAGTAACTGCGGCCGGAGGCTCTGCAAGTAGAGGAGGGACAAAACAAAACGAATGGGATTGGAGGTGTTCAATTGCATACTTCGCTTGATATCGAGTTATTGCAGTGACACAAATGGAGAGAAAACGTATTCGCAGAAAAAGGTAAATTAGGAGGGCACCTCCTCTCTCTCATAATAATACAACCTAGCTATATACACACACGACCCGTCATAGGACCGCCTATCAAAGGACCGCCTAGGCAAGTACACCCTTGGTGGAGGGCACATCATCCTTACCAGAGCTGGAAATCGCCTCCTTAATTGCCAGGGCAAGCGCCTTGAATGCACTTTCCGCGCGGTGGTGGTCGTTGAAGCCTCGCAAGCAGTCTACGTGTATGGTGATGCGGGCCTCCTGGGCAAAGCTCTCGAGTACGTGGGGAATCATCTCCGTGGACAGGTCGCCGATCTTCTCGCGCTTGAGACCCAGCTCAATTACGGCGTACGGCCGGTTGGATAGATCGACCACGGCTCGGGACAGCGCCTCGTCCAGTGGGGCAAAGCCGGAGCCAAAGCGCTTGACGCCCTTGACGTGGCCCAGCGCCTGCTTGAACGCAAGCCCCAGGGCAATTGCGCAGTCCTCTGCCGAGTGGTGGTCGTCGATGTGCAGGTCGCCCTTGCACTCGAGAAGCAGGCTCCATCCCGAGTGTTTGGCCAGAGCATGTAGCATGTGATCCAGGAAGCCGATGCCTGTGTTGACGCTGATCACCTGGCCCCCGGTGGCTTGGCTGGCGTGCTCGGCGCCCTGGACGCCGGGGAGCGAGACGCTGCCGCCATCGAGTGAGAGCGCCAGCTTGATTTTGGTCTCGTTGGTATCCCGCACTATTTCAGCAGCGCGCATGATCAGGTAGGAAAAAGATACCAACTTTCCAAAGCTTACTTTCATGCGGTGACTGATTGGGTCACGTGTCACGGGGGCGATAAGAGGACGCGCGGTTCCAAACTTCTAAGCCAACACGGCAAGCCGAGAGGGGGCTGAACGCCCGAATGATATTAAATGTAATTAGGATAAGACTGAACTTCCACACAAAAATTGGTTTGATAAATACTTGCCAGTACGTACACGCAAAAGCCCCTCAAGCGTGCGGGCGCGGCTGCCACTCCGCAAAGCCCAGCACCTGCTCGATCCAGTGCTTTATCACATACCGGCCTTCCCAGAAGCTTTCCTTGGCCGGACTGCGCACAATGGCCGCCGAGTGCGCGTTGGTGTCAGCCGTGATGTGCACCGGGAACTTGGTCCAGCCCATGCGGCCAAACTGGTCGACGATCTTGCGCATGATGGGGGTGAGCTCGAGCACGGGCGCGTCGACGTAGACGGACTGGTACATCTGCTCGACCATGCCGTCTGCCTCATCCTCGAGGAGGTTATCGATGGCGGTGTACTCATAGTCCGGAACGTGCCCACCACTGCGCAGCATGCCTGCTGTGCGCACCGTGGACGCCAGCGACTGGTAGCCGGCGTTGATGAGGAATGCCACAAACCAAGCTGGAATGAGCACGCTGGCCTTAAACGCCGTCAGAACCATGCGGGCGACGCGCGCAAACCAGCCACGCGGTTGCTGCTCGCTCTTGGGGAGCTCCTGGCGAAACGTCACCGCCTTGGTGCCCTGCAGGACGATGGGGCCGTAGCCCGGAACAAACGGACCCTCGATAAGCCGAGCCTTGTGGACGAACGGGTCCTCCGATTCGACGGCCGCCGTGTAGTACTCACAGCGGCGGTCATTGATCACGTTGGCGTACAGGTTGCGGGACGAGAACAGCTTCAGGGCGGCGGCGTAGGGGGAGTCCGGGTCTGTGATGTGCAGAAACAGTGGGGTACCGCTCTTCTTGTAGCGGTCCTGAAGAAACACCTGCCGCGATGTCCGGGCCATCGACCACGAGCCGATGAAGTTGAACGCACGGGCCGACGCCCGCTGGCCCAGCACGTTGATGCCGAGATGCGGGCTGAACATGGTGGTGAAGGTGCCCGGCTCAATAGAGTCGAAGATGCGGCGGGTGTACAGCACGCCAGCGGCGTAGCGAATCATGATGCCACCCATGGAGTAGCCCATGAGCGAGATGCGCTTGACGTCGACGCCGGCCGCCGCGAGCAGCTTGATCTCGATGCAGATCTCGTCGGACACGCGCGTGCCGCACACGTCGATGCCGTCGTAGGTGAAGTAGCCCTCGTTGGAGTGCGTGCGGTACACAATCACCGGCAGGTCCTGGCCGCGCGGCCGCGCCGGCAGCTGGCTGAGCTCGAAGGGGCCCTTGTCGTGCGAGACAGCTCCCCGCAGCTTCAATTGCTCGACAATGTAGTCGAAATGGGAAATGTTGCCCCACATGCCATGGCACAGAACAATAAGATGCGCGCCGGCCATGTTCTGGTCCGTAATGTGCTAGTGGATAACGGGGGAGGGGGGTGCTGGTTTCAACAATGGGCGGCCAAGTGACGGAGGGAAAGGAAGCCGCTGGACTGGGGCAAGGGGCGAGAGCCGGGGCGTGGGGGCTGGGTGGTTTCCGCAGCAGCTGGGACCTCGGAAACTGTCGAGGGCGCTGCTGCGGCTCTCAATGTCCCCAGCGTGAGTAATGGGTGAGTTCGCCAGTCCCTGGCCGGCGCGTTTCAGGGCCTGCCCCGAGCTCTAGACCAGCCCAGATTCTGGTGAAAATCTACTCGTTTGCTCGCAGCTTATGAGCCCAGGAGAGCAGTGAATTAAAAGATTCAAGTCAAAAACGGAGAGTATTCACATGCCAGCTGTTTCCTGCATGTGGCACATGCACGAGCCGGCTCTCCTCGGTACATAAGCGGGCAGGTTGAACCGCACGCATTAGGACCAGTAGGCAGAGCCAGGATACTCAGGCCAAGAAAGTGCTTTCTGGAGCTTCTCCAATTCCTAATATAGTAGCATAGATAACATGGCAAAAAAGTTCTGGGCAGACTTTCCGTTGCTTCAATAGGCAACGGAGCTTGGCACGTGGACGTACCAGATGAGCCGGCCCTGACCGATGATATGTTCAGCGGTGAAGAGAACTGGGAACTGTGCCTGCTGCTGGAGCAGCAGGTTGCCGGTGGGCCGAAATACGAACCCACCAGGCCAGCCCGCGCGGCGGCTGGCCGATACGGAAGACAGGCGACTCTGTGGCCTCGTACGCGCTTCGGCTGCTATGCGTTTTGCACCAGCTTTTTACGGTGGAAGACAATTGCGGTTCGGCCGTTGGTTTCGCAGCGCTAACAGCGCGCTGAGTGCAAGATCAGCTCCCTCAGGTCGCTCTCGGCACTGCGTCGCCGGGCAGCCGTGGCCCACGCGCTCCCTGGTGCAGCAGGCTGCGGCACGGGTTTGGGCTCGCGCATGTGCGGGGGCCGAATGCCCAAATGCCACGCACTCGCGGACGGCCATTCAGACGTACTCACTATTAGGTCGAATTAAAGTCACATATGCAATGTTAGATAAATAAACGCCCGCAGCTATTTACGGCGGACCCAGTCCACTAGCCCCCACACGCTGTGCCGCCGCTGGTGGTGCTGGTGGTGCTGGTGGTGGTGTGGCTGTTCCGGCTTTTTTGTCTCGCGCGGGCGTGCAGGCCCCGGCTCACCCAGCTCGAACGCCTGCTCCATCACCGTGGCTGGCGTGCTGGGCACCGACGCCGTGTGGTCGCTGCCACCGGCGTGCAGCAAGGACGGCGGGTGACGGTCCACAGAAGCAAAGTCTAGGATGGACAGACTGGCTAGGCTAGCGCCCGCGCTCTTTTTCTCACCCTGCTCTGGCGACAACCGCTCCCACTCGCGCAAGCGCTCTTCGGCCCCTGCGGTCCCGCTGTCGGCGGTGCTGCGTGATGTATCGCCGTCCTCCTCCTCCTCAACTACCGAGGTGATAGTCTTGGACGGCCGCGAGCCGAACCCGCTCGAGCCGCAGCCAAAGGGGCTCTTGAGCCCGACGGGGACGGACTCGCTGCGGTGATGTGCGTAACCGCCGTTCAAGGAGAGCGGCCGCGAGGAGCTAAGATTCGACGCTAGGGCGGCGTCAAGGTCGATAGAGGGCGGATCTGGACGCTCCTGCCCGGTGCGAGGCAGGAAGCTGATGGGGCTCATTTGTGAAGTAGTGGAGACAGCTGCCGAGCCAGTTGATTCCTCTGACTTACGAGGGTCGTCGCCCGTCTCGCTGGCTGCCGTTATATCCGTAGGCAGCTTGGCTGAGTTCATGCTCTGGCTGCGCTTTTTGCGAAATAAGTTCACGAGCGAGCGCCGCCGTGACTTTTTAACTTTTTTGCTTGCGGCGTCAGTGCTTTTGGTCCCCTTGTTCTCGCAAGACCCGGACTTGTGCGACACCTGCGAAGTCGCCGTTGCCTCTGACAACGCCGGTGATGCCGACCGGGAAGATCCCGAAGACGAGCCGGCCGGAGGAGGCGGTGGCAGGTCAGGCGCGTCCGCGAACTGTAGTCGAGGTTTGTCTCCAACGCTCAGCGGGCGGGGTGCCGGAGCGCGGATCGGGGACTGGCTGGGAGACCGCGTCGGTGACCGAGCGGGGGCCCGAGTGGGAGATCTCGGAGATGCGTTGACAGCCATCGCCGCGGGCGACGGCGGATCAGCAAAGGCGACCTTCCGCGGCGAGAAAGTAATTGGATGTGCATCGAGAGCCCCGGTAGTGGGCTTGTGCAGCCGCGCCGGAGAACTCGTCGCATGGCCGGCGGGCTCGGGCTTGTTTTGCGTCGAGCCGACGAGGGCCGGGATGTCTAGATTGCCCAGGTCCTCAGACACGGCACCTGACCGACGGTGCGCATGGGCGGGCCTTCGCCGTGGCCGCTCGGTGGCTGCGCCTATGCTGGTCGCCCGCGCCTTGTTGGTGTTGTGAACCGTCTGCACGAGAGGGAACGAGAACTCGGTGTTCAGTTCCATGTGCATTCGGGGAAGGGAGAACCTCAGAACAACGCCCAGAAGATACTAAAATTGAATAACGAAAGGATGGGAACGCCAAAAAGGAGCTGCAAATCAGAAGGGCACAATGGGCCGCTCACGCCGGGACGAGCCGAAAATCAAGGGAGGTACTCCAAATAGCGCTGCGTTGAGGCCGGTAAGGAACGTGGGGCGCCGTGATCTGGAGCGGCGTTGGAGCAAATCGGAGGCGCGGGCCAATAAATAAGTCGTACGTGCTGGGCCGGCCCTCGGCGCAACGTCGTACTGCTATATGGAGGAGATTTGTGTCAGGTGGCAGACAAAGACTCTTGTTGGCGAAAACCCAATTTGGACCTGCAGGAGCCTGCTGCTGACACATGCGGACCTGCCCCTTTGGGATCTCATGTGTCGACCCAATTATTTGGCCATTGCCCGAGACGGCCGGACGTGGGCAAGGGGTGCGTCCAGAGTTGAGGGGGGACAGCGGTGTCCAGACGCTGGAAGAGCAGGCGCGCCCTGAGCGTGCAGAGTGCACACAGTGCGGGTCAAGTGGGGGCGGCGGCGCAAAATAACAATACGGCTCCGCGCGCCAACGGGCTGCGGCAAGATCGGCAGGTCCCCACCGGTTGCGGCATCCGGCAGCAGCAGGCGGCCACGCTGCCCGCCGTGCCGCTGCCCGTGGTCCTTGCATGACAGAGTCAAGCGACCGTGGTGTTATCGGGACGGTCCACCACGCAGCAGGCTGCCACCCTGCATAATGCAGCGCGCAACCTGCTGCTGAGGCTGGACAACACAGTCCTCTGGCCGACAAAGCCGCAGACGTGTCTCATTCACGGAATGCCAATATCATAGCCCACGGGAAATGCTTCGACAAACTGCCTGTTAAAGCATCCCAGCACCGTGGATAGCGCGAGCCGTGCGGTGACCAAGTAGCCCAGGCGCCCAGGCGCCCAGGGCCCCGAGCCTTGGCGCATCACCCTCCACCGTGCGTTGTTGCCTGGCTAGAATGCCGGGCCACGCTGGGCACTGCCCTCCCTATGAGGACGGCGGTCGGATGACGCGGATTGGCTGTTTTCCCGTGTTCTTCTTTTGCTTGCTCAATTTATTTTTGTTTTTTTATCAGCTCCCCTGGCCGTCACACGGGTGCTGGGGCCTGTATGCGTTCGCTCCCAGGACCCCGCAGCCCTTACACAGTCTCCAGGCTCATCAGCACTAGGAAGCGGCATATAGCTGCTCACTAGCTAATATACTGTCGTCCGAAATACGAATACCCGTTGACTTGATCCCTGCTAGTGCTGGTCGAGCTGCTGCCATGTGGGCGCCTGGCGCCTGTGCCTGAGGCTCGCGACTGCACGTCACGTGGTAGCCTGGCGTGCTGAGGCTGCGGCCACCAAGCCTGTGTGTGGGATGGGTGCGTTGGCCATGCTCTCCTCCCACGGCTGTCTGGCAAACGGCCAGCCCTGACATGAGATCCACCCCGCCCTTTCTCTCACCCAAGCGGTCGGTCCCACCCGCATCTCCTCTCTCCGCTCCAACCCTCCTCGCCTCGACAGGACCGCAGCTTTCCACCTGTCCCGCTCCCACAATTGACCGCAATGTCGACCTATACGATTGATTTGTCGGCGCACGGCACCGAGCTCAAGAAGATCTACGACCGCGTGCTGTCGAGCAACCCCGATACGACGTGGGCTATCTTCTCCTACGACTCGGGCTCGCGCACGCTGCGCCCCGACGAGGAGGACTCCACGTCGCTGCAGGCGTTTGTACAGGCATTTGACGACGCGCGCATCCAGTACGGCTTCGCGCGTGTCGACTACAACAACCTGTCCAAGATTGTCCTTGTCGGCTGGGTCGGCGAGGGCGTGCCCGATCGGGTCAAGGGGTACTTCAACGCCCACTTTGCCCAGGTCGCCAAGTACTTTTCTGGCTACCACATCCAGATCACTGCCCGTAGCGCCGACGACCTGTCCCCGGCCATCATTCTCGACAAGGTCGACCGTGCCGCGGGGTCCAAGTACGGCGCGGCCGGCTCGGGCAAGCCCGTGCCCTCGACCAAGCCCAAGTACGTTGACCAAAAGGAGGGCGCTAACGAGGACGACTGGGGCGACTCCAAGCCCGTCGAGATCAAGGACGCTCCGGTGCTCAACAAAGTATCCTCAGCCTACAAGCCGCTCAAGGTTGACTTGGCGGCCCAGCGGACCGCGAGCGACGCGGCGCCCCCGGCTCGTGGCGCCGGCAGCAAGGTCGAGGGCCTGGACTCTGGCTCATCCTACAAGCCGCAGGGCAAAATTGACATTGCCGCCATCCGTGCGGCCGGGAAAGACTCCAAGTTTGCCGACACCCGCATCGAGAAGATCGAGCCCGCCTACAAGCCCGTGGGCAAGGTTGACATTGCTGCCATCCGGGCTGCTGCTAAAAAGCAAGAGGAAAACAAGCTCCACGATAAGCGCGATACCGGGAGCAACGATGACGATACAGATGATATTAAGCCCCGCACGTCCAGAGCCCCAACTAAAGCGTCGCCCGCCCCTGCACCGGCTTCTGCCAAGCCCATAGCCGAGGACAACGGAGACGATGAGCCTAAGTTTGGCTCGCTGGCTGACCGTATGAAGGCGTTCAACAGCGGAGTGAGCGCGGCGAAGCCCAATTTTGCTGCGAATAAGTCCAGCGTTGCCCAAAAGAAGGCCGCGTTTGACAAGCCGGTCGGGTCAGGGACTGGCACCACGCCGTGGGGCACGAAGAGTGCTGCCTCTACATCCTCAACGAGGACTGTTTCGGGCTCGCTCAAGGATTATGGCAGTGAAAATGGCAAGACGCCGGCACAACTGTGGGCTGAGAAGCATGGTAAGTTCAAGGCTGGCAGCTCGACGTCCAGTACGGGGTCTGCCAATGACACCGCCCACGAAGATGCGGACGCTGACGGAGACGCTGACGAGCACGAGGACGACGACGAGCAGAAACGTTCGGTCAAAAGCATTAGCGCTCGTCTTGCGGGTGCCGATTTCGGCGATAGTGCCAAGCCTGCCGAGGAAGCTCCGCACAAAGCAGAAGACAAGGGCAGCTCTTTCAACGAGATCACAAGTCGATTTGCCAAGGCATCGGGTCCATCCACATCTGATCTATCTAAAGAGCGCGCGCTCCCACCCGCGCATCCTTCCACGCAAGCTCCTGCACCTGCGGCTCCTACTGACTCTGCTCCTCCCAGCCTCCCCTCGCGCGCTCCAGCTGATGATGCGGGCGAGGAAACAGAGGAAGGCCTCACCGCAATTGTTGAGGAGCCCTACGACAAGGCTGAAGATGCCGACGATGAGATTGATCTTAAGGTTGGTGAGAAAATCACCGGCATTGACAAGGTGGACGAGTTCTGGTGGCTTGGCACCAATGAGGCCGGCGAGACGGGTCTGTTTCCTGGGGAGTACGTGAAAGTTTCAAGCGATACCCAGAAAGAGTCACCAGCTGCTGCAGCTGCTGCTGTTCCCCCTCCTCCTCCTGCGCGTCCCACTGCTGGCCGCATTGAGGAAGGGGCTGCCCCTCCGCCTCCTGCCAGACCCAGCGCAGCCGAACCGACTTCTGCTCGCGCCGTGCCGCCGCCACCTGAGCCCACAGAAGAGGTCGAGCCCGTCGGCAGCGCTGAGGCCGTTGCTGAGTTCGACTTTGACGGAGAAGATGAGGAGGATCTGTCATTCAAGGAGGGCGACAGGATCGTGAACGTCGAGTTTGCAAGCGAGTCGTGGTGGAGCGGCGAGGTCAACGGGAAAGTGGGCCTCTTCCCTGCAGAATTTGTGAAGCTCGTGTAGACCAACACAAAGCCTATGGTGGTGTCTGACGATGCTTCCCTTAGTTGACTCCGTCCACATTTTTACCGCTTGGCAGTTCCTCCCTGGGACGAATGTGCACAGCCCGCGCCGGCTAACTCAAAATGCCCAATAAACGTACAATATTCCCGAGAGGCGTGAAATGCCGGAGCTGATAGGCAGAGTGCTCAAGAACAATAGCAGGCTGCGCTTGCGCTCTTGTTTCCTCCGGCTTGCACCAAGTCTTTCCTGTCATGGTAACTATAATCCACTGCCCGTGTTCGGGGCTACCAAGAAGTAAAGAAGCCTTTGTAGCCGAAATTACAACATGCCCTACACCCTCTTGCAGTTCATACCGTTGATGTATTCTAAATTTTTTTTTTTTCCCTTGTTACTCTTTGCTTCTCTTCAGCGCGCATTCTAGCTCAGATGCTCGGACCAAACTACCAGCCTCTCAAGGTGCAACAGCCACTTTGTCAGCTGGCCAACCTTCAAAGCTAAGGTATATGGCATAGCCAGCAGCGCCTAGGTTCGAGCATGCTGAAGCCGGAGAAGAACTTTCTGAACATGAAAGCGCCGCCGGGCTACAAGCCCGGCATCGGGCGTGGCGCTGGAGGGTTCACCACGCGCGCAGACATCGAGCCTCTGGCTCCGAGCCGGCGTGGGAAAGCGGTTGAGAACGCGGATAACGAAGACGTGAGCGAGCGTCTCGAGGACGCGAACGCGACCAATGGACTTCTGGCGTCTCAGACTCCCTCCAAAAAGGACAACGAAGCTGCATATATATATGAACGGGCCGAGGGCAGACGGCACAAAAGAAGGCATCAGTCCCCCCCTGCCGGATCACCCCGGCGAGAAGAGCTTGAAAAGGCCGAAGATGAGCTCTTCAGTCTGAAGGATGGGCTTAAGAAGGTCAATGAAAGTCAATGGATTGCCCTTCCAGAGGCAAGTGACATGACCTATCGAAACAAGCGGCTCAGACAAGAGGAGGCGATGAGTCGCAGATCCTACGCTCTCCCAGATTCTGTCATAATGTCGAGCCTAGAGAAAGACACCAAAACAGCATACATTTACGAGGACAATTCGGAGCAGCAGGGTAAAGAGAACGTGATTGGACTGCTTCTGGATAGAGCCACGTCCTCCAGCGACCGGAGCGCAACACCCGGCCCGAACCCCACCTCTCAAGACACTATTGGAAATCAGCAAATCACAGATGCGCCAAGACTCCGTGACACACTCATTTCTCTCACTGTGACTGAGCCGCACAATCCGCAAGGCTGGATTGGGTTGGCAAAGGTAGAAGAAATGCTGCATCGCCCTGCCAAGGCTCGCTATGCTATTGAAAAGGGGTCTGTGAACTGTCCAGATAGTGAGGAGGTGTGGCTAGAAAGTGTTCGATTACACAAGGGCCAAGAAGCCCGGGCGGTTGTAGCCAAGGCGCTCAAAAAGCTGCCTTCCTCCATTCGCCTTTGGCGCAGCGCAATTGACCTAGAGACTACAAATCAACAGAAACGAATAGTTGTGCACAAGGCTCTCGAAGCCAATTATACAAATTCGTGGCTGTGGGCCACAGCTGCGAAGCTTGAAGACAGTGTTGGTGACCGGCGGGCCATACTGGAGCAAGCCGTCGAGCTGGTCCCTTCTGAGCCAGAGCTCTGGATCCTGCTGGCGGAGAATCAGGAGACTCGCGAAATGTCTCGCAGTATTCTTATGGATGCGACTAAACGGTTGGACCATTCCGTGGAACTTTGGATTGAGCTAGCCCACAACCTCGAACAAGAGCAGGAATCCGCTGGCAAAATTGACGAATTTCTCTCGGTGATCGTGGGTAAAGTGAATCTTAGTACGCGGCACTGGATAGATGTTGCCCAACAGTCGCAAAGTAAGGGCTTTAGAAAAGTAGCAAAGGCAATCATTCGGGCTGAGAAGCCTCCCCTGGCATTGCTAGATGAGATGGAGACAAATGCCAGAGTTGGAACCGCGCGGCTATTTTTTGAGGGTTCCGAGCCTACAGAACAATTATACCTTAGATGGATCGATTTTGAGAAAGCGCATGGCACCTCAGACAGTCTTGACCAAGTTGTGAGAGTCGCGACAAATGCCTTTCCACAGTCGGAATCGGTTTGGCTCAAGGCCCTATCACAAGCCGGTGGCCCAGTAGCGGAAGCAGTGGAGCGCCATCCTGGGAATGAACGTATTATCCTCGCAGCCACCGATATTCTCCTGAAGAATGGTAAGTACGAGTCAGCCATGGAGGCTCTCGAACTCTTGCAGGCGAGTGGAGGATCCTTAGAGCCTCGTGTTTACGTGGGATTGGCCAGCGTGCTGGAAGAACGAGGTAATTTAGCGGACGCGAGAATGCTATTAGAACAAAGCATTGAAAAGCTCCCGAATTCTTCAATGCTTTATTTGGCGCTTTCGCGCTTACTCGCACTACAGAAGAAGTCTGCCCTTGTCTTGCTGGAAGACGCAGTTCGACGGATTCCTGAGGAGGCCAACTTATGGATTCGGTTATCACTAGAGTACGAGAATAGTGGCAGGATTGCCAAGGCGCGCCTAACCCTTTCTCAAGCGGCCGTCAGAGTGCCCAAAAATGGCAGGCTGTGGCTGCAAAGGATCAGGTTGGAACAACGGTCCAATGGCAATGCGGAGCACTTGATCGGCGCCGCGCTCACTGAAGTTCACGATTATGGCCCCTTGTGGGCGGCCTATTTAGAGAGCGTGCCAAAAGTCCGCCGGAAAACTTACATTGCCCAGGCACTCAAGGCTGTGGGCAGCGATGCATACCTTCTCTCTGCTATTGGGCTGGAGTACTGGTCCAGCGGGAAATCCAAAGCATTGGAGTGGTTTGAGAGGGCAGTCACCAGTGACCCCAACATTGGAGATGCCTGGCTTTGGTTTTTTTTGTACATGTCGGACCAGGACCCAGACGGTAAAGATAGAGTGTTGAGCCGGTTCTTGGAGGCCGCGCCGGAGCAGGGTATTCTCTGGGACCCTCTTGGGGTGGCTGATCGAAAGCGCTTATTCTTGCGCATTGTGGCAGACCTGCGAAACCCGTTTCTCTAATTGAACAGAAAGGTGCCGATAACTGCGCTCCTTGTATCTATTTATTACATTTCGTAACCTACGTACTGGCGGTGCCTGCACCACCTGCGGAAGACGCGGCATCTGTAGCGGCGGCAGTCTTGGGGCCGCCGGCCTGACGATACCAGCGCAAGGTCCGATCCACGCCTGCGGTGACGACACCGCCGTGGACGCCGCCCAGAACCGCCGGGCCCCAGCCCTTATGTAGCCAGCCCCCGGCAAACAACGGACCCTGCGAGTCTCGAAGTACAGCAGTAGACTCCCGCGTTTCGACATTCCACACGCGCGCTGTCCCATCCTGGGACACAGATAGGAGCTCGGCTCCAGATTCGCTCCATGCCAGGTCAAACACCCACGAGCTGTGTCCGTTGAGCGTGCCGATGAGATCTCCGCCGTTCAGTGAAAAGAGCGACACGGTTTCCACGTCGCCAGCTATCGCAATGAGGGTAGATTGCGGCGAGAACCGAACTCTGCGCGGTATCATCGAGTGGAGAGACAGAGTGTATGCCAGGCGCTTCGTAGCCGTAGAAAATACCAGCACTTTGCCCTGATCTAGCCCGACAGCCACATAGCTGGCGTCAGCGGTCACGTCGATGGTTGTGGCCATGGATACCGTTGCCTGGGGGGCTATGAACGTTGCGGTCAGCTCGCCTGACTCCAGGTCGAGCAGGTAAGCCTTGCCGTCAACTGTCGATACTACCAACACCGGCTTGTGCGCGGCCAAAGCACAGGCCCAGGCGCCGCGGATGTTGTGCAGGCCTGGCAGGGTTTTCTGCTCGAGTGTCACCAAGTCGTAGACCACTACTGTGCCGTCGAAATAGACGCCCGCAGCCACAGAGCCGTTGGCGTCCACAGCGAGATGGTGGACGCCCGACTTGGTGCGCGCGTTGTCGGCCCGGTTGACGATGACGGGCTCGGTGCCCGCCACGCGGTTGTCCCACAGCGCTATGGCACCGTCGCCGGAGCCGGACACTGTCCACTTTTCGCAGACAGCAAGCGCAAAAATGTCTGTCGACGCAGCATCCTGCACGGAGTTGGTCGAGATGAACGCAGTGGACATGACAAAGTATGACCCGCGGGATGGCAGATCAAAAGGCGGCGACAGACGCGAGGGCGGCCCACGAAGAAGCCTTGCAGTGAATTCGAAAACGCATTCAAATATAATCCGGCTTCACAAATGATCTCTGAAATGTCGCAGAATTGGCGCGTAGCAAGTCCAAGGTGGCACCAACTCAGGCTGCCTGAGCAGTGCCTGTAGGACCTGTCTGGGCGGGCCTCCCATGCCGACGGCCGCACAATAAAGCTCCTCCACCGCCTTACGCTGAAGTGGCAGATGTACAGGCTCGTAAGGTAGATTCTTGATATGTTTGTGACTATGTACATGGTGGTGCATTCGCAAAGCCGGGCACGAGCGTATGGAAACGGTCATCCCGAAGCTGTGCCCGAGCCCGAGCCCGAGCCCGAGCTCGAGCTCGAGCCCGGTGCGTCTGGGGAGGTTCTCTCGCCACTACCATCAACCCTGTCGGCATTGTATGGCGAGCCCGTCGCGGCCACTGTGGCACTGCTCTCGCCAGCCCGGATCTTGGCCGCCCTGTCCCGAGTCGCCTCTGCCTTGGCCTCGATGCGCTCGAGCTCCTCGATCCAGAGCTTTTCGCGCTCCTTGGCAAGCCGCCGCAGCTTCTGCGAACGGGACTCGGGCTCGGCCTTGCGCTCGCCATAATAAAAGGCCCCACCAATCAGTGCGGCAACGGTAAACCCTTGGAAACCCACGCGCCAGAAAAACATGCGGTTAGCCAGGCGGGAGTCTCGGTTCCGAAGCGCCCGGTTGGCGAGGTAGAGGGCCCCGCATGTGCACAGGACGCCGACAGGAACCAGCGGCTGCTGCTTTGCCTTGCGCAGCAGTTTGTCGAGCAGCGGCTCTTTTGGCTCGCTTCCCTGGCTGCTGGGGAGCATGGTGGTGATGCGGATATATGTGGCCTTGGTGCACCCAGCCGCTGCTGGATCAGCTACTTGCAGCCAGCCGATGGGAGCTCAGGCGAGGTAATGTGGGGGAAGCGGCTGGGGCCCGTGAGAAAGAGAATACTTCTCCCCGTAGCTCTGCCAGACAACCTATGGACTTTTCGTTTTCTGTTTATCGTTTTTTGTTTGTTTTTTTTTGAGCCCGTGTTGAAAGGTATTTAAGCAAGCGCGACTTGATAACTGACAAGAGAGGCATGGCATGCCCTCACGGGCACGCATGGGCGTGCCCACGGCTCCCTACAAAAACCGTGTACCCCACCATCCACACATGGGCCCTGACCCTCGGACCAGTCTTGACTTCGGGCCATGCGAGCAGTGATCCAGCGCGTAAAGCGCGCATCCGTGACAGTGGACAATAAAACCGTCGGCGAGATCGAAAAGGGCCTTCTCCTGCTTATCGGTGTCATGCCTGAAGACACTAAGGAGGACGGCGAACGCCTGGCGTCCAAGGTCGCCAACCTCCGCCTATGGCCGGATGACTCCGGATCGCAGTGGAAAAAGTCCGTGCTCGACGTTGGCGGGAAAATCCTCTGTGTTTCGCAGTTCACTCTCTTTGCTAAAATACAGAAGGGAACGAAGCCGGACTTCCATGGCGCTGCTAAGGGCGAGTTTGCCATGTCCACGTACCAGCAGGTGAAGCAAGCCATCGCTCGCCAGATGCCCAACGGCGAAGCAGATATCGCCGACGGCGAGTTCGGCGCTATGATGGATGTTTCCCTGATCAACGACGGGCCCGTTACTGTCACATACGATACAAAAGTCAGCCGAACGTCTTGATTCGTTGCTACGCCTAATAGATAGATACTTAAAAGTCAAATGCGTTAAAAGTAAGACCAGGGACCAGGATAATGCCAAAGATAATGTACGGCGTTTCCCTCTGGGACGACAGCTCTTGGTCTTAATGAATATACCGTGCCCATTGTTCCGCGATCAGGCCGACGGACTAGCTTTCGGCTCCTGCTTCTGTGCCTCGCCGAGTTTCTTTTTGAACACCTCGTCCACAACTTGAAGCGTGCCCATCTTCTCGTTGACAAGTTTGTCAAGATCCACCAGGTTTTTGTTCAGCGTGTCTATCTTGTTGGTGAAGAACTTGACCGCTTCATCTGTATCCTTTTCGACGTAATAGTCTGTGCCGACGTCAACAAGAAACTGGTCAGTGTTCTTCATCTTCCCAGGCACGTATAACGTTGCAGAAAGCGGAACAAGGAGATCCTTTCCCTCGTTTGCCGGGTTGCCGGCGTCTTTGACAGAAATCCTACAGCTCTGGAACTTGCTCTGCGCCTGGCGCAGCTGCGTAAAAGAGTCCGTCAGGTGCTCCAATTCTTTGTCGATCTGCTCTCGGACCTGGGCCAGTTGCTGGACAGACAGGCTGTTGATATCCAGTTTTTCCATGATCGTTTCAAGAAGGCGCCTGGAACAGCGATATCCTAAATCGCAGGTTTAGGCGGCAAGCTGTTCAGCTGACACACTCGTGTTTCGCTCTGTACCCTAACTATCCAGCCCATGCGCGCAGACCCATTTGACTAAGTTAGAGCTGGTGGTCCCAAAGGCGGTAGTAAGTTTCTTTCCCGGTAGGCATAGCTGGAAGCCGAAACGTTTGCCATGGCGGCCATTTCCATCGCGCTGCCGTCCTCTTGCATAGGCCCGCAAACGTGTCGTTCACTCCAGCAGGCAACCTATGCACTCTATGAAATTTGCAGAGCGTGTAGCTATTTCGCTGTCGACGAAGTCATAATATTTGATGCTCCCAGACTGGATGATCTGCCTGCAGGTGAAGCAAGCACGACGAGCTCAAAAAAAATTACATTCGACGAGAGCGGGGATACAACAGCGGCACCCGCGGGACCTACTTGGGAGAGCCAAATGGCCATTGACCTACTTCAATTTTTTGTGACGCCTGCACCGCTTCGCAAACAAATATTTGGCAGCCTCAAGCCGTTTGTCCAGGCCGCCAAGCTGCCAAAGATACCCGGCGTTCATGGGAATGACAGCAGGTTGGTTAGGGGCATAGCGGTAAAACATGCTATATCGAAAGCCCCCGGAGGAAAAAAGAGTAAGAAACAGAGGGCTCAGGACAGGGTTACCCAGTATGTGAACATTGGCCGCGATAAAGTCTACGAACTCGACAAGGGTAGCGAGGTTCCTATACACAGTCAAGTGACAATTGATCTTCAAACAAAGAAAGTTGTGAACGATCCCACCCCCAAAAACTACACATTGAGAATAGCGAACAAGTTCAGCGAGATATTCACAGAGGCGCCTTCAGTGGGAGGCTATACAAGCAGTATCATGGTTCCCGCTCAGCATTTCAAGTCTCAGCCGCAGGCGAAATTAGCTATCAAGGAATGGGATAGCCCTAGCGTTACGAAAGATTCGAAGACTCTACTTGTATTTGGGAAGTGGCAGGAAGTATCCTCGGCCATATCTGCAGACGAAAACATTAGCGTATCCCCGAGCGAGCTGTTTGATGGCTCTATCAGTGGCAATTTAAATCGGAGAATAGAGGACGCTGTCATGATTACTCTTGCTAGGCTTGGCGTCTAGCCATTGGGAACGTGCGCCAGGGCCATAAATCTGCCATATGACAAGCGCACGGACAATTTCCTCTGGGAGCTCCGTCTAGTTTTTTAAGGGCCGTCCATCACAGGATATAACGAGTTTCCACCTGATATGCCCACCCATGATGTAATTTACTAAATGAGAACTTTGGAATGTTTTGGAGATACTTGATCTAGTCTCGCAACAATCTGGCCCGCGTAAGTCTAACAAACTAGAGTATTCAGT
Source organism: Wickerhamiella qilinensis (assembly GCA_030556915.1). Classification (NCBI taxonomy): domain Eukaryota; kingdom Fungi; phylum Ascomycota; class Dipodascomycetes; order Dipodascales; family Trichomonascaceae; genus Wickerhamiella; species Wickerhamiella qilinensis. The sequence goes on from JAKTUW010000018.1 coordinate 137,299, forward strand.
AGATAAGCCAAGTATATTACAAATCTGATATGGCACTATGGCCGAGCGGTTAAGGCGAGAGATTAGAAATCTCTTGGGATTTTCCCGCGCAGGTTCGAGTCCTGCTGGTGTCGTCAATTCTGTTTTTTGCATATTGTTTCGTATTTATGTAGGCATTTCCAGAATTCAATCTCCAACCAAGCGCAACAGGAAGATCTCAAGTCAACAAATAGAATTGGTAGTTACTGAGAAAGGGTAAGCTGCGCCTCGCTAAATATATATATATATATATATATATATATATATATAAAGCATGCACAGTCGCAAAAATAATGGCCTCTACATAGCCATTGCGATACGAGGCACAGGCTCGCCCACATCATGGTCAACGAACTCAACGACCGAGGAACTGGCTTTGTCTTCCTCAGTGGTCATGCGTGGCATATTTGTCGGCATGGCCATGGACGGCATAGATGAGCTCCGGGCTCTTGAGTCGCCTAAGCTGCTGGCCTTGATCATCTCCTTGAGATCATTGAGAGACTTGTCCAGCGAAATCACCTCGTCAGGCGCCAGACCCTTATATACCAAGCTGGTGATATCGCGGATCAGCCGAGACTGGGGGCTCCACACAGGCATCATCTTGCGTTCCTGCATGTCTAGCTTTTCCATCTTTTTCGCGTAATCGGCGGTGAGAGCAGCACGTTTAGCGGCGAACTTGCGCTTGACCCGCACAGCGCGATCCACCGATTCGTAGTGCTCGTTCCAATCGTCCTGGGAAATGCCCAGCCCCATGGCCCAGCCGGGGTAGGGCTCCTCGTCGATTTCTTCGGCGATCAGCTCACGGACAACTTCAGAGACCTCGTCATCGTTATCAAACTCAGCTGCGACGTCGTCAGCGGTGAGTTCACGTCCCAAGATTTCGCGCACGTTGTCTGCCATCTCGTCTGTGATGGAGACACGGCGCTTCATCACAGGCGCCGTGCAATAATCGATGATACGAGGCATATTGAGGAGAGAGATAAGGGAGGAGGTTAGTCACTTCAGTTGAAAAAGGTCAGAAGACACAGCAGATTTAGGTCACTACAATGCCCTTAAATAGCTGCCAGAGACCCCATTGCCCCGCTACACCCTCCTCGTACAGTAAATGGCGCTAGGGTCCCGCACCCACACTGCCTGCATCGGGTTATGCAGGGCACCTGCAGATGATGCAGCGCCCCTAGTGGTTCAAAATAAAGCTTCTAACGAAAGTCGCTCGCCTGGGATGAGCAAGTAAACGGGAAAATAATCGCAAAACTAAATCGAGGACGGTATGCATATTTTCCAGCTATATTGGTGCGTATAAGCATCCTGCGAGTGGGCTCGCTCGCCCTTCGGCGACTCCCCCAATATATGCAAGCATGGTCACGAGCCCCAGCTGTCACGAGACCCTCGCTGTCTGGGGCAAACAGCGCGCGCACCCCACAGACGACTGCAGAATCCGGGGTATAAGAGTCCGACACACAGATGGTCAGTAGCCAGCTGCCAATTCAGAAATGCGTAATACAATTTTGTGCTTTCCTCAGTTTTTTTTCCGACGACTGTTTCTATACGTGCTCTACCTCGCCCGCTAGTGTCAAGTGGTCGTCAGGCATATAAGCCAACTGGCTCGCATCAGGAGCCTTGACGCCCAATAA